>BQNB010174382.1:0-11468 GCA_026074375.1 Tanacetum coccineum
GTGTCAAAATGGGCATCCAATAGCATATCTCAGCAAAACATTGGCTGCCAAACATCAGTCATTGTCAACCTATAAAAAGGAATTCTTAGCAGTGGTAGCAGCATTAGAAAAGTAAAAAGGCTACTTATTAGACATGCATTTTAAGATTAGAACAGACCACTTTAGTCTTAAGTACTTGTTAAATCGGATATTAACTACTCCCTTTCAATTGAAATGGCTACCTAAGCTGTTGGGGATGACAATGAAATTATCTACAAGAAGGGCATTGAAAATGTTGTTACTGATGCCTTATCCAGGGTGAATCAAAGTGGTGAATTGTTGTAGTTAGCAGTGTCTTCTATGGCAAGTGATGTTTAGGAAAAGGTTAAAGATAGCTGGAAAAATGATATTGATGCTCAAAACTTGATTCAATCATTAGTGGATCATAGTTACAAGGGAAATAAGTATAGTTAGATTGATGGTGTACTGAAAAGAAAAGGGAAGGTAGTGGTAGGTGGTGATGCAGAATTAAGAAAGGAGTTAATCAAGTACTTTCACAATGAAGCAATTGGAGGACATTCTGGAGTTCATGTGACTATAAAGAAGCTCAGTGCAATGTTCTATTGAAAAGGTCTTAAGAAAATAGTGAAACAGTTGGTTTGGGAATGTGACATTTGCCAAAGACAAAAACCTAATTTGAGTGCATACACTGGACTCATTCAACCATTACCTATACAAGAGAGGTTTTAGACTGAGGTGACTATGGATTTTATTGAGAAACTACCTTTATTCCATATGAAATTAGTAATAATGGTGGTGGTGGACATATTAAGCAAATATGCTCATTTTATGGCCTTGTCTCATCCCTTCAGTGCTAGTCAAGTGGCACAGGTGTTTATGGACAATGTCTACAAACTGCATGGGCTACCAGATTCAATAGTAAGTGATAGAGATAAAGTGTTCATGAGTGGTTTTTGGAAGGCTTTGTTTGCAGAATTGAAGGTCAAGCTCAAGTTTCCTACTGCCTATCACCCACAAACAGATGGCCAAACAGAGGTAGTAAACAGATGTTTGGGTTGCTATCTGAGATGTATGAGTGGGGAGAAGCCAAAAGAATGGGTCAATTGGTTACCTTTAGCTAAATTTTGGTAGAAAACAAATTTTCATTCAGCTATTAACACTACTTCATATGAAGCTGTGTATTGCCAAACACCCCTCTTCATATTCCCTATGTTACTGGTGAAAGCAAAGTTGAGGGTGTGGACAAAACTTTGAAGACTACGGAAGAAGTGGTGCAAATGCTCAAATTTCACTTAAAAAGGGCTCAAGATAGGATGCAAAATCAGGCCAATAAGAACAGAACAGATAGACAATTTGAGGAAGGAAATTGGGTCTACTTAAAGTTGCAGCCTCATAGACAAGTATCCATGATGTACAATTTTATACGTATAATATAAAAGTATTGAACTTCCAAAACTACCCTTGAGGACAAAGGTAATAAGGAAAATTCACACAAAAATATTGTACGTTAACCGGTAAGTGTTCACCAGGTCGTTTATACCCCAAGAATCGTGAAATTGAAACTCTGTTTATTATTTGGACAATGATTTGAATTGGTTTCAGACTTTTTGAATTGGTTTTCTATTTCTACAATTAAGAACACATAAAATATTTAAAGGAAAACAATTAAGCATAAAAACAATAACGGAAATTAAAGAAATGCGACAATTAAAACCTAAATTATCTAAAATTAAACCTAAAATGATTTTTTTTACTTTTCATAATCCTAATTACTAACTTGTAAGAAAAAGCTAAGGAAATCCTAAACCGAGGGTGCTTAAAGTAAAAAACAAAATGAAGAAAATGAGAGCGATAATCAAATCCCGTTCTTTAAAAAATGAAATTCTTAAATTTTAACCCTACTAAAGCAAAATTTAAATTCTATAAGACCTAAATGACAAAAGAAAATTTTTAGAAAAAGAATTTTATTTTTTTTGATTATTTTTTATGATTTAAAAACAATTTTAAACTAGAAAATCGATTAAAAATACTAAACTAACTCTAAAAATTTGGAAAAATTATGAAAAGTAGCTTAAGTTGAGAAGAATCTAATAAAAATGCTAACCGGAAAATATGCTAAACGAATAAGCACAGAATAAGCAATTAAGCTCGTTAAGCTTAAACTAGAAAATGTCTATATTAAATAAACTATGTAATACTATGATGAAAAAGTCCCAAGGGCACGTTGGTTTGGGTGTGTATGTAAGGTTGAGGAGGGTAGAGGTCCAGGGTTCGAGCCTTGCTCACCTTGGATTTCCCTTCTTCCCTTTTTTTATTTTTGCAAAAACTTTTAAGTTATAAAACAGCTTAAAACTAGCAACTTTTGTTAAAACAACTTTTATTTTTACTTAAGCAATAAGCTAGAAAATAAGCTTAAAGGTTGACAGATTATAACTTAAAGGATAAAGGCTTTTTTTACTAAACTAGAAAACTAAGAATAAGCTAAAACAAGAACTTCATAAGCTACCTACAATCTACCACTAACATAATAAGCAAATTTGAGCAAGTAATAAGCAAAAGGAACAAGTCATAAGCTGAAACATTCAAATAAGCTCTTTGGCATAAAACTGTAAACCAAACAGACTAATAGGCAACTTTGAGCTTATTTTTCACTAAGCTATAGGATCCTTATGGCTTACTGGTTTGCACCTCTGAAAAGCTTATCCAAAGGTTTATCTAAAACTTTAATCAGAAAAGAGTTTGAAATCCAAGCAAGCAAAGAAAAAGCTAAATGAAAAAGGCTTCTTGGACAGATTACAATATTTTTGGTTTTTCAAAGTTTTGTGAAAATGACAAAGTACTAATTTGGAAGCTAAAAACAGATGACTAATTAAGCTACTTTCTACAAAATAAGTTCAAACAGATCTAATATGGCCTATAATCTATTTGTTTACTAAATTTAAAGATCTAACAACTAATTTAACTATCTGAAATTTAATGATGAAAATGGCTTAAAGACAGTTTACACTATCTGATGCAGTTGACACCTAAATGACCAAAACTTAAAATCTAATGAATGCAGACCTAAGACTTAATTTCTATACTCTCAAAACATTTAAACAAGAACAATTTGAATGACAAAACAAGCTAGGAACAAGTTAAGCTAAAAATGCATATTAAACTGAATTTAAGCTAACAGATTCTAATAATTGAACTCAAACTTGATCAAAGCTAAATTTAACCTATAAAAACCATAAATCCTAACCTTATAAACCTAACTATGAGATTATAACTCAATTTAAAAAGACAAATGGCCAAGGGCAGTACTAACTTAAGTTAGTATTGCCTGAACCAAACACCCCTTTAAAGTGTAAAATCCCATATTAGGCTTATAAATTTGAGATTTAAAGCACAAATCCTTAATACCAGATATTAGATAGTTAAAAAACAGACTTAATGAGCAATATTCAATAAGCAAATAAGCAGAAATCATAAACTATAAGCTAATTCTACTATTTTTGGTTTTTTAACAGATTTATAACTAATAACAAGCAGATTAAGATCTAAGCTAACTATTGATTATAACAAGCATTAAACAACATCAATAAGCAACATTAAGCTAATCTAGGTAATTATAAGCAAGCATTAAGCAGTATTAAACTAAATAGAACAGTATAGCTAGAAAATTTAAATGACAGTAAAGTATTAAGAAAAGGAAAAGAGAATAGTACCTCCACCTCAGCTAAACAGAGGTGAATGCTCACTTTAGAGCTTATAAAAGCAGCTTAAGCTTAATCCAAAATCCTATTCTAATCCTAATCTTCTGACCCTCAGAAACTATTACTAGCTTGAATACTATAAGCAGCCATCCAATTCCATTAGTATTCAAGCTTATTTGAGAGCTTTTATGTAGCTTATGAGTAATTTGAGCTTATGAAACAGTAAATAAGAGCTTATTCAAATCATTAGTGCAAATATGTAAGAAAAAAAACACAATTGACAAATGAATTTAAATGAAAACAACTTTTACAGATAAGATGAAATGAGTACAAACTTTTGAAAAGGAAATTACATTTAACTAAAGACAATAAGCTAAAATTACATGAAAAATAAGCTAAAATTAAACTACAAGCTACTATTAAAAATTACTCCTAGATATAGTCTGTGAGTGAGTGAAAGCTCCTATTTATAGGGCAAGAGTGAAGGTTCTAGGTCTTCAAACGCTCCTTGGCAGCTTCTAATCATATCCGTTGATCTCTTCTAATCATTGCACTTTGATTCATAGCCCTTGGATGAAAATGTGAGCACACGGATTGCCAGCGTGGCAATCCCACTTCTTTGGAGTTGTGTGCTTCTTTTACATTGATTTCAGTGCAAAGTCCCCTTTTTGGTGTGTTTGTTTGGAGTACATGTGCCATCCCTTGTTGTCAGCTTAACCAATCATGAGCCTTTGAGTGACGTTTTGCTTTGCCAAGTTGGAGCATAGTACTAGCATCTTAGTTGCCACGTCAATCGAGTGAAGGGAGGAGTTAATTTCAATTTAATTGGGTTAATTTGAGAAGGGTGAATTAGGGGAGACAGTGAACAGTAAAAATTGATTTTCTCGCCCCCAATTCCTTTCATATGTTTGATTGAGTAATTTTGAGGGTTGACTTGGGCTCGGTTAATAATCAAAAGGGTATTGGGCTAAGGATTATTATTTTGGGCTGGGAAATAGTTAAAGGTTTTTAGTGTTTATAAACACTTAACGACTGTTAGTCCTCAATTAACAAAGGACTAACGACGTTATAGATTTAAGGACTTATGATGAAAATGATTTAACATTAAGGGCTCATTTGGTATTTTGAAGGTTTTGTCATCTTGTGGGTTGACCAATGTTGACCTTTGTTTGACTTTTGTTGACCTTGATTGATACTTTCCCGTCTCTTGTGTACTCTTTTCGCTCCCGTGTCCGTTTATGTCCGGTTTTTGGCTTTTTTCTTGTGATATTTTCAATATCCGTACCTATACATTCACAAAAGACAAAATACACATATACAAGCATAATTATGCACATTTTCATCTTTTAAGGGTTATTTTTGATATAAAACGAATATGTGATTTTTTCACATATCAAAATTCCCCAAACTATATGATTGTCGTGTCCTCACGCAATATTATATGCTTTAAAACCAAATACTCTAAAACCTCCCCAAACTGATCCTTTGAAAAGTAGCAAAGTCTTTTGTGGGGAAAGTTAAGAAATCACAAGTTTTAAAACACCCCGTTTTCCCATTTTCAAAGATTTTTTTCATTTTTTTATGATTTTCATAATTTCCAATTTACAACTTATTCATGTGTGACATAATGTATTGCTTTCATTATTCATTGATAACTTTGAGGATCACGGAACAAAAAGCACAAAAAGTGTCCAAATGGATAAATTCATCGTCCCCGACTTTCACTCTTCCAAGCCAAGCTTAAAAACAAGATCATTGTAAAATACAAGTTATGATGCTAACACTACTCATAAAAGCTAATTGTGTATTACTTCTCCTCCCTTATTCCTAAATTTTTATCTTTCAAAGCAAATATTGAATGCTCAGACTGAAGCACGGAATCCCTAAGAACATCAAGAATCAAATATTTGAGTATGTGATAAGAATTGTAAGGACCCAGAGAAACTTCAACGAGAAAAGTTGGAACCCCCGCGCGATGGAACTCTAATGCTAAATGGCAGGAGTTGGTTACCCCTTTTATGGGCAATTTGAAGGACTGTTATCATTGCACGAGTCCACAAGGTCAAAATACTCTATTCATCCCGGGATCTACAAGATGTATCAAGACATGAAGAAGCTATATTGGTGGCCCAATATAAAGGCCGACATCACCACCTATGTTAGCAAATGTCTGTACATGAGCTAAGGTCCAAGCTGAACATCAAAGGCCATCGGTTTGGTTGGTGCAACCTTAGATACCTTAATGGAAGATGGGTTAAATATCACTAATGAATTTTGTCACGAACTACCTAAGTCGTCACAAGGCTACGACACCATTTAGGGTGATTGTCGCCGACTCACTAACGACCTGCAATCTTAGTACTAATAGAGAAAACCGATCCTGGAAAACTAGCAAGAATGTACTAAAGGAGGTGGACACGAGGCATGGTATATACCTGTCCCAATCATTTGTGATCACGACACTAAGGTTTTAACGTCAAATTTCTGAGTCACTTCAAAGGCTTTGGGTTACTAAGCTTGAGTACGAGTATTGCATATTATCCGCAGACCTGACAGACAAACTAGAGGACTATTCAAACTCTCAGGATATGCTGTGTGCTTGTCGAATCGACTTGGAAAGAGTTGGTTACCATTTACCATTAGTCCGAACTTTTCATATAACCATAGCTATCAGAACTAACATCAAGGCTGGACAAACATTTGAAGCACTTTATTGCCGAAATGTCGTCACAACTTCCTTTTTGTTGGGCCGAGGTTGGAGAATTTTTCAACATCACTGTCCAGGAGAATTTTTCAAGAGACGACTGAGAAAATCTTCAGATCTAGCAAATAATTCAAGCCGCAACATGATCAGACAAAAATTTACGCCGATTTAGTTAAGCGTAAGCCAATGGAATTTCAATTGAGAGAGAGGATTAGCTCAAGGTTTTCACGCTTGAAAGTAGTAAAGTACTGTTTTGAGCAAACGGGGAAGCTAAACCCCAGATATGTTGGAGGACTTTCAAAGTGTAAAAAAAGGTTAGAGCGTTGTTTACAAACTTAAACTTCCTCGAAAGAGCAATGAGCAGGTTCACAATACATTTCAGTAATCTCACTTTTAAGAAGTGCTATGCCGACGAACCATTATCCGTTCCGTTGGATGGACTCCAATTGATGACAAGCTTCATTTGTTGAGGACCAGTAGAAATCATGGATCGTGAAAAAGTTTAAAATAATTGAAACTGAAGTTTGTATCCTAATTGACAAGTTCGATGGAACTTCAGGAAGGTCCTGAGTTTACATGGTAATTAAAGACCAATTCAAGGAAGAAGAATCCCATCACATCACAGAAACAGCATCCGTCATCAAGTGCCGCGTCTTAAGCCTTGAGGACAAGTGCCATTTAACTGGAATTACTATAACACCTCGTTTTTTAGTGTCATAGTACTTCGCAATAATTCACTATTTATTTTTTTGATTGTACGCTTTGCTTTTTTAATTGAAAAGGTTAAGTTAACTCGCGTAAGCTCAAAATAACGTTCAATATAAAACCTGGCATTAAACAATTAAATGTATACATGCAAGCAAGTGTATTAATAATATTTTAAGGATA
This sequence comes from Tanacetum coccineum, assembly GCA_026074375.1. Lineage (NCBI taxonomy): Eukaryota > Viridiplantae > Streptophyta > Magnoliopsida > Asterales > Asteraceae > Tanacetum > Tanacetum coccineum. The sequence goes on from BQNB010174382.1 coordinate 7,291, forward strand.
ATTATTAACTTTGTTATTTTATTTTTATTGGTTGCGTAAAGTGTTTACGTTTCGCGATAAAATACGTTTAGGCATTCACGGAACCACCAAAACTTTTCTACGCTTCAACAAATACCCATTATTATACCTAATACTCAAAAATTACAAAAATATCTTATATATGTATATAGGGCCGGATTTGGTGATGAAATCACAAGAGAAATATCACAAACTTGCAACTTGATCTTGTACATTCAACAACTCATTAAACCTTCAAGACTTTCACAAATGATCTTTGACTAGCCATGTGAGTTATATAAGGCATTCACTAGTAGAAGTAATATGCACATCTTATTTGCTAAAGTGAAAACAACACAAAAACTCTATTTCTCTCCTCATATGCCATGGCCAAAACCACTACCATAAACCATCCATACAAATTTTATTTACAACATACACAAGTGTTCCTACATCATATCTAAGATATCCTAATGTGTTTAGAAGGTTTGTTAAGGTTTACAACATAACAAGAAGATCTCAAGATTAGGGTTTACTTGAAATTAGGGTTTTCAAGGACTTGGAAGCTATGGTTTATTTGCTAAACAAGGGTTTAGATCATATTGTTAATCATCCTACATAATATTAAGGTTACCTAAAAACATTAATCTCTTTACATTTTGATTTATGCAAGATAATGTTTGAATATTTAATCACCAGCTAAGAACAAAAATACTTGTAAAATGAATTTTTACACTTGTTTAGGATTTTAACAACTTTTACATAAGACATATGTATGGTAATATCATATTATCATGGATGTATAAGTACTAGTATAAGTTGGTATATGTATAAAAGATTATATAAACAAGTTACCTAAAAAGTGAATAATAAAAAAAGTTCATGAATAAATTAAAGTAAGTAGACATATAGAACTTATGAATACTTGACACCACAATCTTTGGACAATGAGAAGTAGGGACCCATGGTTACATAAACACCATGGAATAAATGATTGTAAAATGACTTGTAACAAAGTGGGTAAAACAAAAAGGTTATAAAAACAGACTTTTAAACACATTTTACCAAAATGACCAAAACCTTTTGTTTGAATTTCGAAATATAAACCTTCATTTATATTTTAAAAAATACTAACATCTCATGAGATTCAAAAAGTAAGAACTCGCAAAACCGATTTATAACGAAGGAATACGTAATTATACATTTAACTCGATAAAAACGCTTTATAAAAGAAATTTTATAAAAACTTTTTAAGTTTTACTTCTGATATATACAAATGGTTATTTTTCACAGATAGTACATATTTTTAGGATTCCAAAACAATAAGAATCATAATTTTTGGATTAATAATGAAGGAGTTATGAATTACGCAAGTTTACAATAATAAATACTTTTATAAATATAATTTTATAAAAGTTACTGTTCACATCAGATATATATATTTTGAAACCATTATTAATTTGATATAACTTTTAATTACGAAGACGTACTCGAAAGAATCACTAAAAACAGAGTTAAAACGAATAAAATACGACATTTACGAGTTTACGACGACAAATTTTATAAAAATAATTTTATAAAAGTATATGAACAGTAAAAACCACTGTTCACCAGAGGACTCAAATATTGAAAATGTAATATTTTGATACATCGTCTTAATACGAAAGCGTGGACGTAAGAAACATACCAAACGGGCTTAAAACGAGAAAATTACGTCATTTTTACTAATGAAATATTTATAAACGTTTTAACTTTATAAACATGATTTCACAAATGCGATTAGAAGATGGTATGAGCTATATACAATATAAAAGGTTTAGTTACTTATCAAAGTGCTTAGTACTGATACGACCTATATTGGATTAGGTTACATTCGGTCATTATCGTGACGCATCTTCTGTGATATATTTGTTGTCATACACACAAGGTGAGTTCATAGCCCCACGTTTTACATTTATAATTATTTACAAGTTTTGGGGTGAGAAAAATATGCATGTTTTACAAATTGGACGCAAGGGTACATTTTAACATGATTACGTGTTTGCCTAAGTAGCGATAACCCATCTGAGCCCACTATCATGAACTGTCAATTACTATTGTGAGCGCGAATGTTATAAATAGATCTATTTGGGATTGACATCCCCGTTTGGGTGAGTCATGCTTACTGTGCCGGTTTGCCGAACAACAAACGTATACCATGTCGGACATAGGATGTTGCGGGTTAGAACATCATCACGGGCAATGTTGGCAATTTATATTGCAATTCATATATGTCGAGCTTCAGTGTCATGAGATTAGAGGAACGTAATTACATTTTATGATGTTTGCATCTGTTTCATAATCATGGGGAAATCTTGCGGTCCTATACTATACATTTTACAAACCTATGAATTCACCAACATTATTGTTGACGTTTTAAAGCAATGTTTTCTCAGGAGATCAGTAAGGTACAAGACAAGGGATACATTGGTGGTCGTTATTTTGGAAGTCATGAATTAAAGATTTGGTTGCATTACATTTTGGGGATACATCTGTTATGGACTAAAATCTTTGTATTTTGAACAATGAATAAGTGAAGCTTCGGGCATTTGTAACATATACTTTGCTAAATTCAATGTATCGGTTTTAAACGACTTTTTGGTCGTTCTTATATATATCTTGTGTTATTGATCTATGAAGTACCACCCCCAACCCATATTCCTCTGCGACCTAATTTAGGTGTGTTACATTTTGTCTTGTCGTATGTCTACTAGTGATGATCCTTTACTTGATAATATTACTGGTTACCAAAAATTACTTGGTATACTTATATGTCTAACTCATACCAGACTTGATATATCATATTCTGTTCATTGTCTTGCTTAGTATATGCACTCTCCTCTAAAGTCTCATTTAAACTGTGCATTAGATGTTCTTAGATATCTTAAAAATGCTCCTGGTAAGGGTATTAAATATAATCATATAGATTGTGAAAACAATATGAAAGGATATAGTGATGCATATTGGGCTAAATGTTTAAAAACCAAAAAATCAGTCATAGAATATTGTGTGTTTTTCAAAATTTGTTTAATCTCTTGGAAGAGTAAAAAGCAAAACACTTTGTCCAAATCATCCACTAAGGCTAAGTACAGATACATGTCATCTGCAGCCTGTGAGATTATTTGGATTCAGAAGTTATTGTTTGATCTTAAAACCAAAGTCACTCTTCCTATTGACTTATTTTGTGATAATAAATCTGCATTACAGTTGGCTATTAATCCTGTGTTCCATGAAAGGTCTAAACATTTTGAGATAGATGTACACTTTATCAGAGAAAAAATTGCAAAAAGTGTTTTGAAAACAAGAAAAATTTGTGGTTTAAACCAAATTGCAGACATTCTTACTAAACATCTTCATGTGTATCAACACAAGTATCTTTGTGAAAAATTGGGAATGTTTGACTTGCTTAGTAATCAGATTAAGAGGGAATGTTCAAATAAGTAAAAATAAGCTTTTAATTTGATCTAAATAGCTTATAAATAAGTTTCTTATTCTTTGGTTTCTAGCTTTTTTGGTAATTTGCAGTTATGAATGTTGAGGGACTAAAGATGATCAAAAGGATTTTTATATAAAGCTGGATATGGAGTCAAAGCTTGAAGTGTCAAGTTACTGTTTCTTGAAATGAAAGATGCATTGATTCCTAAGGGTCTGAAGTATAAACTTCTGACCCTATATATAGTTTCTTATCCCATTAGGGTTTGCATCAGTTTTTGTATTAAGATTCTGTTGGTAATCTGTGCCAACTATTTTATTCTTATATTTGATATTTGAACTTTTGAGATTTTTTAGTTATTGTTTTGATACCATCGCGCAATTTGTAATTTTGGAAATTAAGGTCTCGACGTGTAGGGTATGAATGAGGTGTTAATTTTTTGATTTTTTATCGAAATTCTTAAGTTTAATTCGTTATTTGTGATAGATTCGAATTGTGTTAGAGATTTTTGTGGTAAAAATTGTGCTTTTGGATCGAATTTGAGGTGTGTTCGTGGATTTCGTAACGTTTTTGAGCAATTGAGGGTTGGAAAACAGTTACAAACCTCAATTGAGGTTATAGGCGTGTAGAGTGGTGTGAAAAAACGGTTAAGGTACTCATTTGGAGGATAAGGTTTGTTGAAAGAGGTCCTAGGTTATAGTCCTCGTTT
>BQNB010174383.1:0-13264 GCA_026074375.1 Tanacetum coccineum
TGCCTAACGTTGCAACAAAAACAAAGATCGATACCTTAAATTGAGAAAAAAAAAGATAAGTACCTTTAATTGACATTGAACCTAAGAGGGGTACCTTTTTATGCGATTTGCCCTATTAAAAATGCTTGTGTGGTAAAACCAATCGGGTTCAGCGGGTCGGGTTCAGCTTTGCATTAATGCATTTGAGACACGTCGGGGGAATAATCTTGCCTTTTAAATATATAGTATAATAAAAAAACATTTTCTCAATATATTTTGCATGGCACAAACCTTCCTTGCAACACAAGTATCAGATATATGCGTTGGAAAACCCTCGTTAAGATCATTACCTTCGACCGCAAGCATCGCTGAGGCCGTTGCTGAATTGAAAAAATCTGGTGAATTATACGTGAGTGTATGGGAATGTGATCATCATAATAACGAGGGTATCGTATATTTTCGATGTTTAGGGAAGATATGTATGGTTGATGTGATTGTTTTTCTTTGTGAAAAAGAGAATATATTGTGTCCTTTGGAGGCTTTGAAAACAAGTGTTGTAGATCTTGTGATGAATATGGATGGAAGGATTAGGCATTTGGAACCGGATTCCAGGTTTGTTTATTTTTATGATTTGTTTTTCTTTTTTCGCTTTATGTGAATTGATATATGCAAATTGAGGTTGTTTTAACTTGTATGTATCTGGCTTTCTTTTCTTTATAACTCGGTCAAAAATGTGTCCTATAACAAGTATGAGACCAAGAGCCTTTGGCTCATCAACCAAAACCTTGTGCCCGTGGGTTAGTTAAGTCTGGATTGAGGCCTTTGTGATGTAATTTGCGTTTTTCTAAAAACATAACACAAAAATAAGCTTGAATCTTAGATAGTTCAAAGTTCAAACAATTTTAAACCTAGCTATAACAAGTAGCATCTCATCAAATATATAATTGTTTTCTTCAAAGCATTCAATGGACTTTTCGTCACTGGGCACGTTTTAGCTGAAACCGGTATGATTAAAACCAAATACTATATCAGCTGTTTCTTAGCTGAGGGTCTCTTTGCAGAAGCAGTTATGTGTGTTTGCATGTAAGTTTTTATTTGTTAAACATATTCTAAATCATATAAGCATATTAAATCAAACACCCGCTAGAAATCGAAAGATCAAGTGTAATTGAATTGATATAAAAAAGGTTTATATATTACTAGTTTTTCAACAGAAAATAAATTGGATGCATGTTTGATTGTGTTTTTTGGATGGTGCTTAAATGATTCTGATTCTACTATTAATTTGTCAATCTAGTACAAAAACATTCTGATTGGTAGCCTAGGTTTGACCATACATGGATTTTTTTTTTAAAAACATAAAATAATTCAGAACAAATCTAAGGACTCAAATCACATAAATTTAAGAAATCGTCATGGATCCCACTTACTTCTTATTAAAAAAATTGGAAATGAGAGAACACTTGGTTTTACAAATCTTTTATTGATTTATAAAATGCTCAAGAAACCATATTTTATTATACACAGCTGAGTAAACTTATGGATCCTGATAAAATCTTATAAATAACTTGAGTATTGGTAATAGAAAAGTAAGTAAACTTGAAAAAGTCCTTTTTAGTGTAAGGAAACTTGGGATTTTGGACAAACCAGAATAGTAAATGATGAAATAATGTTTTGTTCCTTTGAATGTTCTTTTGCCTTTTTGCTGCATCTTAGAGTCATTCTGTAGTGGAAGAATATATCTAGCTCATAGTAACTGAATGAAATACCAGGTGCTTCATATTGGTCAAAACAAAATAGGAATTTTCTCAACTGGTTGCCAATGAATAGAATCTTTATTGGTCTGTTTTGATTCATTCTTGTCCCTGCACTAATTGTTAATAGTATAGTAAAAATCATGATTTTACTACTTGGCGTTCATCGAACTGCCATTGATCTTTGCTTTGTTCTATTTGTTACCTTTTTCCAGCTTGTTGGAGGCAATAGATTGCATACTCGAAGGAGCTCAGAACTTGGTCATACCAATACAAACCACCACAAGATCGAACCAAAGAAAAAAACATCTTATTAACATCACTTCTCCTCTAAGTAACAGTGATACTACTACACTTCACAATGGCAAAGAATTCTGTTGGTTGACACAAGAAGACGTTATTCGCTTCCTTTTAAACTCAATCAATGTCTTCTCCCCGATACCTACATTTACACTCGAATCACTCAAATTAATCAATACAGATACATTAACCGTTCACTACAATGACCCTGCTTCTTCTGCATTGCCCTTAATTACCCGCGCACATTTGAACCAAACTTCTATAGCCGTCGTGAACCATGACAACATGTTAATAGGCGAAATCTCTCCCTTTGCACTCTCCTGTTGTGATGAAACCATTGCAGCCGCAGTCACCACCCTATCAGCTGGAGATCTCATGGCCTACCTCGACTGCATGGGCCCACCTGAGGATTTGGTCCACATGGTTAAGACAAGGTTACAAGAGAGAAACTTGAATGCCATGATGGATTTAATGGAGGATTATTATAACCCTTCGTCTTCTGCATCTTCAAGTTCAGATGAGGAGTATGGGTCAGGGAAAAACGGTGGCATGGGACGAAGTTACCCTGGGAGGAGATCAGAGGCGATTGTTTGTAACCCGTGGAACTCACTAATGGCTGTTATGGTTCAAATGATTGCTCATCGTGTTAGTTATGCTTGGGTTGTTAAAGAGGATTATGGGTTGGTTGGAATTGTGACATTTACAGAGATTTTGGGTCAGTTTAGGCGTATTGCTGGCTCATGGAGTAAACGCAAGGAAGAGAATATAAAGAGGAAATAACAAAAGCTTTTGGTTTTTTACGTTCATATAAAGAGGTACTTATATGCCAGAGGAAATAACAAAAGCTTTTGGTTTTTTACATTCATATAAAGAGGTATTATTATTGCCATGAGGTTTGTTGGTTCAACTTCTCAATACCATAAATCCCCAAACCCCCGACTTCCACTAATTTTGGAACTAATTGAGAGTGTATGGACAGATGAGACCCAAAAGGTCGACCATATCTATATATCTATACCATTAATCTCTTGTAAGGAATAGTGGGAACTAATAGTACAAATAGATTAATAAAATATTTAGGGCCTTAAGTAGTATAATAATTATTTTTATCAAACATGGTTTGAGAGCAAAAGACAATAACAAACATTAAAGACTAGACCGTATAAATTATTTTATCATCGACACCGGAGCATACTCCAACAGCTCTCATTTACGCAAGTTCTATAACAATCAAGTATACTACAAGCAAATGTTAGTGTCTTGCAAACGCGCCAACGCCCACAGAAGAAAACATCTGAGGACCTCCTCGTTCTTAAACATTCTCATTTTAAATGGTTTTTAGATATCCAATCATCTCCTTTTTGTTATACAGTACTATGTTGAACATGTAGACCTGGATCATGAATCATTCTAATGCTTAACGATCTTTCTATTTCTCGATTTGGTATTGAAAAGATTACCAAAATTAATCAAGTATCATCTTTATATTACATTTGGGTGTTCTACATATTTTGTTGTACTTATATGCCATGAGTTTTTGTTCTCTATTTGTTGTACTTTGAAAGGATTGGCATGTCGAATTGATGACTGTCGATCCAAATTTTGAACTTAATAGAAACTGGGATACGGTCCAAAAGATATAAGATGGAAACTATTGGTATGAATAGATACCAACTCAAATCTGAACATTGGTCTTTTATTCTATAATTACAAAGATAATTGTCTGACTTGAACCAGAGGTTGAAACGGAGAAATAGAAGATAATGGAACTTACAACAATACTGATCTAAATGACAACTCTGTTTTAAACAAGTTCGTAAACTCTATACATGAGAATTTAAGATGGTGAGCTGATTATGTCTCACCCCATCTTAACAGAGCTTGAAAGGAAGACAATTTCACATCCCTAAACAATTAAAGATCAAGGGGATATTTTTGGGTTTTCTATATGATCTAGGCAAGTGATTTGTTGTGTACCATCAAAATTACTTCTCATACCACATACCTTGTTGTGTGTTGATGTAGCATATTGTTTTATGATCAAGCATTCATATCGGTACTAATGATCATTTGAGTGCTGAAGATGAGTTGATGACGCATAACGTGGTTAGGGGAAGACAAACGGCAGTTTGTGCTTGAAATTGCTCACGAAGCATGTCAATACTAGATACTGTTTCTGAACATGCATTTTACAAACATACTCGAGTGCCAAAAGAACTCTTTAGATTACAGATACTATGCATGTCAATAATTTATACATATCTAGTACTGCTATATATTATAAACTACAATTCGGATCATGTATTTTACTTCTGTTGTTTTATAAATGAGAGTTCAAGCTTCCTTCTTAATTAAAATCTTAATCTGTAAGTGATTGAGTCGAAACAAAACCTCAATAACCACCAAGAAGTTCCAGGGGTGGCGATTGACAACCTTACTACTGGCCCATGCTAGCAATCTTTGTAGACCAAAATTCCACATCCCCGAAACAAGTTGCAGATGAAAGGTTCTAACAATCGTGCATTAAATCCATCACAGCAGTCAAGTTTTTCTCTTGTAACCTCATTTTGACCAAGTGGACAACATGTCACTCATTACTGGAGGTGGCTTTGTGTCACCTCTGTTGTTTTTGACTTTTTGTTATCTACTTTCCGTCTTATAGTTCAAAAACGTACGTACAATATTAGCGAATGATGTTTCGAAGCATTTGACCCATTCAACCAGTTTCCATTTTAGCTAATTTTACTCATTTGGCACATTAGAGACAAAGCATAACCCAAATCAAGCAAGTAACCTTATAAATTAGCTGAAACTACCACCCTACTACTTGACGGCTGTTGACAAATTTAATGCATTGTGATTTGTAACCAAAAGCGATGTTCAGACGACACAAGAACAATTTACAGTAGCATATAACAATAACAATATCATTGTTAGTAACAACAAATGTTGGAGGTTCTGTTATTTGGATCCTTGACCATATTGATGGTTATGTGCAACATTCATGAAGCAGTTGCGAGCCAGTATAACATTATTGCTATGTATGTGACCATTTTAGGTGTGTAACTTATTCTAAATGCTATATGATTGTATGTATATGATAAGGAAAATTGCACTCCTTTGCCATATTTGACTTTTTGGGTCAAAATGACTAGTAGTAGTTCTTGTATCTTAACTCGGATACGCAAGTCAATAGGGCTTCTTTTACCTGGAGATTGCTGGAGTCCATGAGAAGCGCATCTTCATAAAGTCTTTTGGCCTGGCTCAACAATTTTACTTTTTCTCTGAAGTTTCTTGTTCGTAAGCGAGATCTTTGTTGCAACGCCACACCCCATCTGAAAAGAGCTGCAAGCAGACACTTTTACACCATTAAACATATAAAGGTAAAAAAAAGTATGACCTAAATAAAAATGCAAGTCTTATTAGGAGTCTTGACTCAAACAGATAAATCTCAATTGTAGATAATAATTTTCAAATGCCTTTGTAAAAGTCACATGAGGTATGTCCATGCGTTTTTACTTAGATAGAGAAAACCATATGGAAAGAGCTGATTTTCCTAACCCTAACACAAGTTGAGCATTAAAAAGGCTCCAATATAATCTAATCTTTCAAGGACACTAACTTAACAAGTTAAAGTGTAGTTGCAGATTAATCAGGATATCTATTAGAAATTGTCTCCCCAAGTTGCTTTAAGTGGATCTTCATTCCCACTCTTTGAAAACCATACAGGTACAATCGTTCAAATATGTTGTATTATCAAAAGTTGATGTCATTTAGTAGCAATACTTGCCTGTGTTCTGATTGGTAATTAAAATTTTTATGTGCGCTTAGTATTTACTTTATGCTTTCAGCTTATGTGCCAATTTGTAATCAATAGGTAATGTTATCCGTTTGGTGCTTATGAGGCAATCAAAAGAGGATGCGGCGCCATGGCTGGGACATTTGTCGAGTGGTTTGGTCAAACTTATCATTCTTATTATTCAAAAAAACTACATATTGGTTTTGCAAGTGTAACCTTCAAAACCTTAAACCATCTGTATAGACAAATAAGTTTGACCAAAACAATAAACAAATGTCCTGGTCATTGTGCCGCATCATTTATTGACTGCCACATAACAGCACACCCGGTCACATTACCCCTTAATTACCAAATTAGTAACATCAATTAAAAGTAGTATAAATACTAGAACGCGACCAAAATTTTTTTTTACCAAATAAGAAGACGAGCAAAGTAAGTTGCTCTTACATCTAACCCTTATTATAACAAACAGAAACCTCGTGATTTACAATAGGTATTACAATATGGTAATAACCCAGTGCTGTTAATTGTAGTGGATAGTTTTACAAATTATGTTCCAGAATAAAGTTGTTATAGAGCTGCATTTGCAATAGGAAAATCAAATATATGCCCTATTGTATCACATGGCTTTGAACATGATTAGCATAACTTAGTTGCATAACGTTAGGAAGATCATACCATCTGGTGTGTGAGAATTGCTTTTGGACATCATTGCGTCGAATTTGTCAATGGCCGCCATGTAAACCTTGTCAGCATCAAAAGCTGCTTCCTGAATTCACAATGCCAATGGACACAGAACCAGCATTAAACTTTTTGAAACTATCAGGTGAAAGGTGTCATAAAACTACTTCCTAGTGAATAATTTCTATGAGTAATCACCCACTAAGATTTCAGTATGCTACCCACGCATTTGACTTATAAGTGCAAAACCTTTTACATATTCAAAACATGTATGATATTGTTTGTCTATCTGCAATGAATGTAATAAAGTTTGATGTAAAAAAGAGTAGTTGACTATTTGAACCATTGCACTAGGTTTTGTTGCAATCTAACTACCCTAAAATGTGTGAAACACACTTTCATTTGCAAAATAGGCAGTGTTGGTACATTGCAAGAAAAGGAACATTAACACTTTTTGGTCACATAACTATCCTTGCAAACTAAAGTTTGGAAAACAGGCAGGTCGGACGACTTGAAACTGGTTCAATTTGGAAAGAGCATTATTATCTACCGTCCGAAACAGCTGGGTCAGGGACCCACAAACTCTTTTTGATCTGTTTTACTCTAGCATCCTCTAACTTGCATATTATAAAACAGGCTGGTTTGTGCAAGTGCATTTGTGCATGCCCATATGTTGGTGTATCTATCTTTTCAATATGCATAGCAAAGGTGCTTACAGGTCCAATATCTGCTATCAATTGAGCTCTGAATGAAAGCGCAAGACCCCAGTTGTACAATGCTCTCATATCATCCCCATCGATAGATAACGCCAACCTATATTTCCTTCCAGCCTTAACCAGTAGCTCTTCACACTCTTCACAGACATTTACAAGATAATCCACAAACTTTTCTCTATTAGAGAACTCATCATCGAGTACATTGGAGTCACTTTGTGCAAGTAGACCTCTCAATTTACGGCTAAGTTTAAGTTTTAACTCTCCGTGCAAAAGGTAAGTGTTTCCTAATTGGCCCACAGCCACTAAACTCATGGGCTTCATGTCTACAGCTTTAGATAGCAATTCAGTGGATTTATACAGCATATTTTCCGCATCTTCTTCAATCCCTCTATGTGTTAACCACTCTCTCGCTTCTTTTAAAAGTCCATTTGCCTCCGTTACATACTCGTTAAAAAGCATATCATTCGACATCTCTGAAGACGGGGACGAAGCAAATCCGTTGCCATTTCTGGACTCATCATAACTTTCCTTTTTATTTGATTCCATATCGTCATAAAGCATATTATTTCCATTGACCCTATACTTTCCTTGCTCTTGCTGAAAATATTCACACGTTCTTCTCTGCTTAGGACTAGCACCAAAATCTAAATCAAGCAAATCATCCTCAGACTCCCGGGACCTATCAAAATTCCTATTGTTCATGTTAAACGACACACGCTCACTCTTCACAAACCGCGTTTTATTAGTCTTACCGGCATACTCATCTCTATCAAAAAATTGTTTTGGACCGGTCTCCGTCTCCATTGAACCCATTCTACCCATTGCTTTTCCTCCATAAGTTTCCTTTACCATATCGTCACTCGTGACAAATTTCATCTTCTTGTCTTCAACAACCGGATCCAAAACCTTTACTTGATCACGTTCACTCTCCTTTAAATCACTCTTAACACTATCTTTCACTTTACTAGCCTTCGACCCAAACGACCTATCTTTAAAACCAGCAATAAACTGTGAGAAATCAAACCCTTTTTTACCGCCCGGTTTCTGATTCAAAACTTTTGACGCGTCGTTAGAACTCCCCACCACACCATCAATCATATTTTTTGCTTGCAAAACACCTTGTTCAATTGATTCCACATCGTCAATATAACTAACTAAATCACTTCTACTAATTTTATTAGATTCAACATCGTTCTTCATACTAGTTTTTAAATTAACAAACTTCACCTCAAACCCATCAAACAAATCCCTTAAACCCTTCAAACCCTCACTGAAAACCCTAAACTCCTCATTCGCACCTCGTTTCTTCGTATTTTTCAAACCCATTAAAAACCCACTATTATTTAAGCACCCAAAAGAAAACCCAACAGCGAAAACAAGTACACACACAGGAATCACAACAATTGAAGAAACCCTAACCCTAGAAACAACAACAGCACACACAAACCCTAACACATACACAAATGCATATTTTCTATCATTTAAACCGAGTGAGGTAAGTAACTTGGAAAACTGAGTCGACCCAGGTGACTCGTTTGACTCGCCAGGGGTTAGATCGTACCAGCCGTTGTAATGAGCTGAATGTGAACAAAACGATGTCGTTTTGATGAAATGGTAAGATAGTGAGTGTTTTGGGAGTTTTAAAAAGATGGGGGTTTTGGGAAGTGATGGGGTGTGGATTGAGAAGTGGGGTGGTGTTGAGATTATGGTTTTCATTGTGGTTGGGAGATGGAGATGATGGTTAAACGGTGGTTGTTATAGTTTAGTTGAAATTAGCAGGTAGGTGAAGACTGTGGTTGTTAAAGTTTGTAATTATTGGGTTGAAAATGTATGATTATTATAGCTCAGGGTCTAGCATGCATAGGTGAACAATTGAAATAAAATGAGTTTGGTGACCGGGATGATAGAAATTTCGCTTCAGCTTAAGGGTACTCCCACATATTCAACAAAGTGCAAGACGAAAAGCATGATGACGGAGGGAAGTCCCCGAGGATAATGAGCAACAATTCTGCTTTCTATGTCGAATGTGTAAACCGTGTTTATTGAATGAGGATAATGAGGACCATACAAACACGTCATCTAACATCCATTCGCAGTTTGAGCGGGAGAGGAACGAACACTCAAGCTGGAGCAAAACTCATCAAACAAAACCGTAGGTAAGCCTTTGGTGAAGATATCTGCATACTGATAACGAGAAGGTACATGAAGTACTCGGATATGACCAGCGGCAACCAAGTCACGAACAAAGTGAATATCAATCTCAATATGCTTCGTGCGTTGATGTTGCATGGGATTAGAAGAGAGATAAACGGCACTTACATTGTCACAATAAACAAGTGTAGCGGTAGACAATGGTGTATGAAGCTCTCGTAAAAGATTATCGTAACCAACAAGTTTCAGCAACGGCATTAGCAACACCCCGATACTCAGCTTCAGCACTGGAGCGAGAAAGGGTAACACTTTACCTACTCCTTACAGACCTCTTCACCTAAATAATGTACTCATAACACCCAACATTGTTAAAAACTTAATTTCGGTGAGGTATAATGAGTACAATACAATGTATATATATACTACACATTGGGCCTAATCATGAGCACAGGCCTTTGGGCCGTACAAACACATCTGCTAACACTCTCCTCTCTTGCAAGTTGCTCTGATACCATATTAGAAGGAGAATTCTCCATGATCTTTATTCATTCACAAGCCAACTTTATATACACATGAGTCCTGAGACTATCCAAGGAAACTACCGACAATAATGGGATAGGCCTATAATCACAATTAATGCATACAACTAAGAGAATCAATTATCTCATGACAAAGGATAATGTCAATCCATATCTAATAGGAGAATTCCCCATGATCTTTATTCATTCACAAGCCAACTTTATATACACATGAGTCCTGAGACTATCCAAGGAAACTACCGACAATAATGGGATAGGCCTATAATCACAATTAATGCATACAACTAAGAGAATCAATTATCTCATGACAAAGGATAATGTCAATCCATATCTAATCATGAATGACTCAGCTAATAAAGGGTACCCCACATGGGGCCTCTTTTAAACAAGGTTTAAAAGCTCTTATTTAGTCGATGATGTTATCCAAAAATAACATCGTCATATTCAGCTCCTGAACATAAACCCAGACAGGGGATCTAACGAGGGCCTCCCTCACTTCTGCTCACCTCCCCTGGGAGGTGAGCAAGGGAAGAAGAAACTGATAAATCAGTTATCTCCCGCTGCTTACCTCCATCTATACATGCTTGCTTCAAATCAATATATCACCATCATCATAAAAAATCCACTCAAATCTGAAACAACCATCGGAACCACCACTTTCCCACGCACAAAAGCCAACTTGTCTGACCACCATCGGAGCTGCAACGCGCAACGACGACGTCCAGTGACCTCTTATGTAGTTGTGTTTTTTTGGCGACTTTTAGGCGGTTTGGGCCACCACCTCCGGCGAGTGGAGGTTCCCTCAGCCTACAGAGCCTGATCCAAGTACAGCCGCTGTCAAAGTCGTCACAGGCCACCGGAAACCGTCGGTACAGCCGCGGCTGACCACCATTGACCACCGAATTTTTTTTTCCGGCAGCTAAGTGTTTAATTTACTCCAAGTGTTCTGTTTTTCAGTACCTACTATTTTATTTATTGGCTTTATTGTGTGACTAGATTTTCTTTTTTGCATCTTGGGCTTTATTCTTTGTGACTTTGGCATTGTTTGTGTGAGGGTGGGATAGAGGCTTTAGCGAGTGATGGTAACTTGAGGTCATGTCATTCCGGACGGGGTGGGTTAGGCAGGTGCAGTGAGACTAGGAGAGATAGTAGGTAGCGGCTTTTCGTAGGATTAGAGTGGGTAGTTGGAATATAGGTTCAATTACGGGAAATCTCTTAGAGCTTGTTGATGCCTTGGAGAGACATAAAGTGGACATAGCGTGTTTTCAGGAGACTAAATTGAAGGGTTCTAGTAATAAGGAGGTAAACGGATACAAGTTTTGGTACTCAGGCACTCAGGCTCTCAGACCGCTAGAATGGAGTTGGAGTCATTCTGAAAGCGGGTCTTTAGAACAAAGTAGTCCACGTGGACCGGTGTAGCGATAGCATCATAACATCAACGTTACTGATAGAGGGAGAGACCGTTAATGTGATTAGCGCGTATGCACCCCAAGTGGGCCTTAGTGAGGAAGATAAGAAGACCTTTTGGGACTCTCTAGATGAGGTCGTGAGGGAGTTCCCGACGGACCAAAGACTGATTTTAGGAGGCGACTTAAATGGCCATATAGGGGCAGCGACAGAGGGGTACTCGGGTGTCCACGGAGGCTTCAGTTATGGTCGCTTGATTTTAGATTTTGCTACCGCTAACGACTTGGTTGTAGTAAACTCGAACTTCAAGAAGAGAGACCATCATTTGATTACGTTTCATAGCGGGGGTCGTTGCACCCAAATTGATTATTTGTTGGTTTGAAGAGGAGACCTCAAGGCGTGAAAAGACTGTAGAGTATTCCTAGGAGAAGCATGCTCTTCTCAACACAGATTACTAGCCTTGGATACTCTGTTTAAGAGTGTCGAACGCATGAGGGTGGGGAGTGCCGTGCCGAGAATCTTGTGGAAGAACCTCAATGGGGACGCACCAGAGGCGTTCAGATCAAGAGTTGCAGAGAAATCCAAAGTCGCGGTGAAACAAGCAAGGTTTAGAGAGTTCCTCTCGTGTCGGGAGGGTAACCAAGAGGAGTGGCTTAGGGCACATGAGAGGTATAAAGAAGCTAAGAAAGTGAAACGCCCCTCTTCCGACTCAAAATTTGACCCAAAATTAAAAACTTTGCGGAAACGTATGATCGGGAGTGACCTTGTGTCATTTCTTAATAAACTAATCAAAATACATTACAATTAGACCCTTGAAAGTTTCATTATCATAAAGTAGACTCGTTAAGCTTTCCAACGATATAAATAACTTATTCTAACTCTTTACGATTTGATTTGTACGGCAAAAATAAATTTCCAAAATCTGCAGAACCATCCAGCCGCCCGGCTGGAGGATTCTGGTCACCCAAAAACACATTTTGATACTTAATTCCGAAAAACTAACATCCCGAACTCGACAATAAACGAAACTTTCCAGAATTCATTTAAATATTACAAACCTTTATTTCCATAACCAAATGTGGTCTAAACGACTCTTAAACATATACTTTATGCTTGATTGGGTGACTAGCCAAACACCCCTTTTTACCCATTTTACATTCTTCTATTGACCCATTTACATTCATTTATACACAAGACCATTACAAAAGACTTTACATTTGACCTTAACATTTACAAAACCATTAGGACACTTTAGAGGTTCAACCTTGATTCAAGCTCGGCATCTACCTTAACTACTTGTCTAATATCGACAAGTACTTCCACACCTATACCTTAATCCATGCATTACCTTCTTCACCTGAACCTACAAAATATTGCAACTTAAACACGTAAGCTTTCTCTTAGTAAGTAAAAAACATAACAAGCTATCATATTTCATTAAACACAATTGCATCATAACCATTAATCCATCACTCAATTGTAAACACTTAAACTTACATACCTTACTAACTTTACAATTAGGCCAAACGTATCTTTTGCTAGTACACATTAACTTCCAAGCTCTTCCTACCTTAATTGGCATATCAATTATACAAGCATAACTAGTTAGGTCTATCCACTAGCCCCATTCTTATTCTTAATCCAAACCACCTAATTCTTAAACCTTTCATACCTTTCATCAATACTAATCACATAACACATAACGTTACAAGTATGATAACTCAATATAACATCTTGTTATAGTCTAATTACTTACCTTGAATCCAAGCCAATGACATCAAGAACGTCATCATCATCATCATCTCATGCTATCTTTCCTAAACTACAATTATACATATTAAAGAGACTTTATAATATGGGTTTATGCAACCCATAACTTACCTAATATCCATCCTTTATCATCATATGATCATATCTTGATCATATGATGTAAAACTC
>BQNB010174385.1:2494-13264 GCA_026074375.1 Tanacetum coccineum
GCCTGATCTCCCTATCTATAGTGGTAACAAAACCATAGTCTGCCCTAAGACCTCCAGCCGGTCTAGCAGCAGTAGACGAGCTCTCTCTGACCTCGTATCTAGGACCAAGAGCGATACCTAACCTCTTTTGAGGCAGTAAGGTAACCTCGGGTCTGTCCTCTCTACGGTTAGTAAAGGGTAGTAGTAATGGTAGTGATGGTGTAGGGGTTGGTATGGGTGAGACTGGTGGTAATGGTAGTGAATGGGAAGTAGATGCGGCCTCAGCTCTCTGTTGGATCATCACAACTCGATAGCCCAACGGACGTATAGGACTAGCAGGTAGTGGAGCTGATACAGGTAAGGGTGGTAATAGTGGTAGTGATGGAGATGGTATCGGGGGTAGTGGTGGAAAAGGAATATGAGGCAGTGGTGATGACCATGGGGAGAGTGGTGATGATGGTGGAGTAGATATAGCGAGAAGTCTGACAACCTCTGCATCAGACAAAACTGGTGTAGGTACTAGAGCTAGAATAGAAATCCTAGTTGTAACGCAGTATGCAAGGTGTGGTGGTGGTGTGCCCGCAGACTCGTCAGTCTTAAACGGCTCAGTCTCATCGGCAGATGGGGCCTGATCAACAGCTGGTAAAGCAACAGCTGTAGCGTTGGCAGGAGTTGGGTGCTCCTCCTCCTCCTCGTCATCAGCCTCAATATAAACCTCATCATCCTCATCATCATCAGATGGCTCATCTTCATCATCGCCATCCTCTCCTCCGTCGGCAGGATAATCGGCAGGATCCTCCTTAGGGTCCTCATCATCATCCTCCTCAGGATCTGACTCAGGAACATAACCTGGTGAATCTGCAGTAGGTGAGATAGCAGCAGGTAGTAGCTGCTCCTCAGCTGGAAGTATCTCATCCTCGAGTGGCATGAACTCCGAGTATACAGGCTCCGGAACAAACTCTGGTGAAGGTGGGTACTTAGGACCCGACACATAATCAGGAGATGGAGGGGCCTGAAAAGCAGCTACCACATAGGTATATGGGTCCTCTGGCATCACGGGTGGTCCATCGACTCCCGGTGATCCGATATCTGGCAAATCCACAAATGGGTTGGACACAATAGTGTCTGTAACCGTGGAATCCTTAGAATCCGACATGACTGTATCTGAAAATCCAAAATAGCTTATATTAGTATTTAATACAAGACTCTTATAGTAATATACATTTATATCATAACATGTATATCAATCATGAATGCATCTAGTCTAATCAACTAATGCAACAAGTAGTGTATGTATGTATGTCCCGTGCAAACCCCTTTGTGTGTATGCAATGTTTGAAAATGGTTATAGTCCAGCAAAAACATTTGACCTGGTTCTCTATAACCTTGGCTCTTGATACCAATCTGTAACACCCCCAAATTGGGTCGCAGCGGAATAAGGGTCCGGGGCGTGTTACTTCATAGATCAATAACACAAGATATATATAGAACGACCAAAAAGTCGTTTAAAACCGATACATTGGATTTAACAAAGTATTTGTTACATAAGCCCGAAGCTTCACTTGTTCACTTGTTCAAAATACAAAGATTTCTAGCCCATAACAGATATACAAAATGTAATGCGACAAAATCTTTAATGCATGATATCCAAATCAAAACCTCCAATGTATCCCTTGCACCTCGTGCTTATTGACCTCCTGAAAAACATTGCTTTAAAACGTCAACAATAATGTTGGTGAATTCATAGGTTTGATAAATCGTATATTGTAGGACCACAAGATTTCCCAAGTGTATGATAATGCAACAGATGCAGATATCATATAAATGTAATTACGTTGCCCTAAGCTCATGACACTGAAGCTCGACATAAATAAATAGCAATATAAAATTGCCCACATTGCCCGTATTGATGTTCTAACCCGCAACATCCCTAATCCGACATGGTATACGTTCGTTTGTCTAGTGATAGCTAATCACCCGAACGGGGATGTCAATCCTAATAGATCTATTCATAACATTCGCGCTCACAATCCAGTAATTGACAGTTCATGATAATGGGCTCAACTTGGGTTATCGCTACTTAGGCAACACGTAATCATAGTATAAATATTATCCACTTGTGTCCAGTTATAAAACAAATGCATGTTTTCCACCCCGAAACTTATAAAACAAAACCATGTAAAACGTAGGGCTATGAACTCACCTCAGCAGTGAAGTGAATGAGTAATAATCGAGTAAGTGAAATAACGAGTCACGAACGAATCCGAAGGCAACCTAATCAAACATAGGTCATATAATTACTATGTACTTCGAAAACTAATAGCGTATACAATCCTATATAGCTCATCACCATCTATTTATAATTTAAAAATCGTTGTTATAAAGTGAAAACGTTTATAATTATCGTTTTGGTAAAACTAGCATAACTTTTCCGTTTTAAACCCGTTTCTCGCGTTTCTTACGTCCACGTCTTCGTATTAAGATGATATATATAAATATTACATTTTTATATTTTATAACCTTCTGATGAACAGTACTTTTACTGTTTATGAAGTTTTATAAATTTACCTTTATAAATTCAATTGTCGTAAAACCCGTAAATGCAACAACTTATTCATTTTAATCCCGATTTTAGCGATTCCTTCGAGCACGTCTTCGTTATTAAAATTATCACATTTTTATAAAGTGGGGTCTGCTGATGAACAGTAATTTTTACTGTTCATAGTTTATAAAATTACTTTTATAAACTTTAATTATCGTAAACGTCGTATTTTATTCGTTTTTGCTCCGGTTTTAGTGATTCTTTCGAGCACGTTCTCGTAATTAAAAGTTCTATTTATTTATGAGGTTTACAAAAATAAATGTTTCTGTCATGAATAGTAACTTTTTATAAAAGTATTTTTATACATTTTAAATATATAAACTCGCGTAATTCATAACTTCTTCGTTTTTAATCAAAAAATTACGTTTCTTATTGTTTTGGAATCCTAAAAATATGTGTAATTTAATAAAAATATCAAACCTTCTGTTTGTAGAATTTTTATAACAAGTTTTTATAAAAATTCTTTTATAACTCCGGTTATTATCGTAAAACCCGTAATCTACGTATCTTATTCGTTATTAATCCGTTTTTTGAGTTCTTTACATATTTGGAATCGTCATGAGGCATACTATATTTATAAAACAGCCCCTTTTATAGTTTTTATATATACTTACATACTTTTCTTTTATGTACCTTTTGTAACAAATCAAATACCACAAATATTCTATAACCATATATATCTTATGTCTTACATATATTAGAGTCCATAAGTCCATAATTTGTCCAATTGTCCAAGATATCAAGATTAACAAGTCATTAATATCACATGAAAACCTAAACTTTCCTTAAGTAACTTTTAACCACTAGTTTATACATATCCATTTTTACACATAAACCATGGGTGTACGAGGCTTATATTCCTTATGTAACTTCATAATACCACTTATATAACATGTGTACAAGTTCATAAAATCATGTTTACAAGAAAAATCCATTTTTACAAGTTAAACATATCCTAAGTGATGATTTTGCTACATAGAACATCATATACATATAAACTCATGAAATGAAAAGATAAGGGCTTTTAGTTAACCTTAATGTGATGTAGTGTGATGACCAAAAAAAATCTAAACCCTTGTTTAGATTAAAAACCCAAGCTTTCAATAATGAAAACCCTAATTTTCCAAATATAAACCTTAGCTTTTTTTCTTGCTTCAACACTTGCAAATGGTTAACCAATGCTTGAAAATACCTTAGTATATCTTATGAATGATGTGTGATGGCTTGTATATGTTGTAGAAAAATTTGTATGGATTATTTATAAGGGGTGTTTATTGCCGTAGCCTAGCAAGATAGAAAAGGGAGAACAATATTGATTTTTGGTTAAGTGTTTTGCATGTGTGTGTTATCTCTCCTTGAATACTTGTATATATGATATAAGAAAGGTGGTACCTAAAAGTATTTTTTATAAAACTAAAAACTATTTTGTTGTAAATTTCCTTTCTGAAACTCTTTTTTCTATTTTTATAATTTTCTAAAATTCACAACTTCAAAAAAATGAAAAAATTAAGTCTACTTATGAAAAGAAATTTCCAAAAAATCAGAAAAGTCGAACTATAAACAAATGAAAAAATGAAAAAAATAGAACCAAAGATCCCTACTTATCTAATAACTGGTAAAAATAAGCCAAACATGCTACGCTTATATTTAAAGAAAAGCAAAGAAAACGTGTATAAAAACAAATGTGTGCAATCATTGCTTAACGATGAGCTATTGTAGCGCACTGGTAAAATTTTGGTCTATAAGCGAGGTCTTGGCTCGATGTCTGGCAATCACACCTTTTTTTGTTATTTTTTTTATTTTAAACTTTTTTGCAAAAACCTAAATATTGAAACTTAAAGAAAACTCTATATTTGAGCACTTTTAGTAAAAACAACATAAACTGAAACCTCAATAATAAGCACTAAAATAGCTTAAGAACAAACAGTTACATAAGTAAGGTTTTTAAGCGTTAAAAAGTTTAATATACTTAGACAGCTTGCACACATCTTCATTTTATAGAGCTCAATTCAATTCGAAAGCTATTCTAAAGGCCTTAAGAGGTGGTAAGATCTAAAAAAGACAAGATAACTTAACCATATCTAAAAAAATCTAACTGAATTTGAAGCATTAAAGTAGAAACAACTCAGAACAAGTTCAAAAGGCTTAAAAATCTAATAACTAAAAAATTAATAAGCAATAAGAAACCTAAACTGTTTGTAAACTAAGCTACCTACAAATAAGCCAATGAAAACAATTATAAAATCAAGTACTGATAGCTAAAATTCCTAATTAAGAAGCTAAAAATCTAGACACTACTGTATTTGGCCTTTTTTGAGTTAATGACTTTTAAGCTGAATGTAATTAAACAAATAAGCAAGAAATGAGAAATCAAGCTTTAAAACTATATTAGGCTTATAACTTAATACTAAAATAAACTAAGTTTAAACCTAGATCCCTACTAAGCATAACTAAAATGAAAATTAAAGGCAACAGTATAACCGCTTACTACTGCTGGTGTATTTTGAAAAAAACCACAAACACAAGCGTGTAGGTTTTATCTTAAGGGTAGACTACACAACACATCCTATTGATGTATTGAGCAAACTACAAACTAAATTAAGCTAAAAGCTTGACTCAAATATTCATAATCAAAGCAAAGGAGAATTTCCCCTAGTGCAAGATACTAACAAAAAAGCCCTAACTTTTGATTTTTAAAGCTAAATTCTAAAAACTCTTTTCCTAATGATTATAAGTTGAAATTAAAGCTTACTCAAACAAATTGCACAAAATCCTTTGACTTTTGATTGTCAAACAAGGTTAAACCAAACACCCCTTAAAATGATGAACATTAAGAATCAAAAGAGCTTAAAAAAGATGCTAATCCATAAGCCAAATTTGACTAAAACCGTTGATACCGAGACATTAGTGACCTTATAACAAATCTTATGCAACATGATTAAACAACTAAATAAGCCAAAATCTAAGATCTACAACTAATGCTACTTATATTTTTGATTTTTATGAAATTTTTAGACAGAAATTAAAATCTAAAGATCTATATTGACCGTAAGCTAAGACAATTAAGATGATGAATTAAATAAGCACGTAAAAGACAAAAATTAGCAACACAGAAAGCAAATCTTAAGACATTATAACAAATAATGCAAATCTAACTAATAAGCATTTTTAAGTAATTCTATAACAAGAAATTAAAGACAAGGAAAGTAAAGGAAAGACTTACAAGTAGCTTCAGCCAAACAGAAGCTTAAAGGCTCAATTGAGCTTATCTATTAGCTCTAGCTTATCCTTATGGATAAGCTAGTAAAAGTCCATAAGATCCCTTCCATTATTGGATCTCCTCTAAAATGCTTAACTGATTTATTATAAAGTTAGTATAGAACTACTTTAAACTCAATTACTAGCTTATAGACTAGTAAGAGCTAATAAGAGCTTATAGGAGCTTATGAGCATTTAGCTTAACAATGGAGGGAAAATGAAAACTTATAGGTGAAAAAGAGAGAGCTTATGATAAATGTAAAATTGAATTTCATACACTAAAAACTTTGATTACATTACTTTAAAAAGGAAATTACAAACCATTTAAGAAAAATTACATTAAGCTAAAAAACAAAATTTAAGCTAAACTAAAAGCTACTAACTATGCCCTGTGTGTGTGTGATAGTGAGGGTATTTATAGGCCCAAGCTGAAGCTTCTAGTCTTCCCTTGCTCTGCACGCTCCAATCAATCATCACCATCCATTTTCCCAATGATTGGATCTATAATCTCATCCGTTAGATCAAATTATACTCACACGGATTGCCAAGCTGTCATTCTTTTGATGTGACAGCTTGTGCTAGTTGTGTGAGTGATAATAGAGTAAAAACCCGTCACTCCTTGTGCTTTCTTCATAGCCACGTGGCACCCTTACTTTAGTGAACCAATAGGAGCTCTTAAGATTACTGATTTGACCCTGCCATCATGATATAGACCACTTGAATTGTCTTTTGTACCCTTTAATTTTGAAAAGCCCTTTGATTTTGACCCATGGTGAAATGGGGAAGACGGTGAATAGTGCCCATGGTTTGGCGCTCTTTTTAACTGAAAGGGTTAAATTCAGTTTTAAACTTTGGGCTTATTGCACAACTAGTCCCTCACTTGTTTTATAAAAGTTCTAGTGTAAAACAACTTTGGTAAATAGCAGAATTGGTCCTTGTGGTTTTAATAAAATAGTAATGGGCTAGGGTTTGGGCTTATGTCTTGGGCTTTTTGGATCCGGGTAAGGTATTGAAAGATTTAGGGCCCATTAAGAGTCTAAGGACCATTTGTGTAATTTCTGAAAACTTGAGGCACTAAAGTGGTATCTTTTGAGGTTTTGTCCATTTGTGGGTCGACTTTTGTTGACCAAGGTTGACTGGAGGTTGACCACAGCTTTGACTTTTTGACTTTTCCTGGCTTTGGCTTTGCATCTCTGACTTCTTTTGTGCTCTTCCGTTTCTCGTGTTCGTGTTTGCCCGTTTTTAACTGTTTTCTTGTGATTATTGATATATCCGTACATGCACACACAAAACACAAAAACAAGTATATTTTTGCCATTTTTAGTATGTTTTGGGTTTAATTGGGCTATTTTAGGTATAAACGGATATGTGTATTTCACACATATCAACTAAGCCATAAGGATCTGTTTTCTAGCTTATTTTTAAGCTAGAAAAGTCCCTTTTTGGCTGTTTGCTTATCAGTTTTGGCCAAAAAGCTAATTTGCTTATTTAGGCTTATTAGCTTATTGCATTTTCTTATTCTAGGTTTAGTATAGCTTATTAGGTCAGTTTAAGTCCCCTTTAGCTTATTTCCTTTAGTTAAGAGCTTATTTGAGCTTATTTGCCTTTAGTTTAATTTTTTTTAAGTTTTATAGATTTTTAGTGAATTTGTCATTCTAGCTTATCTTAGTTTCTTATTTTTGTTTAAAATTGCGTATTAAGTATAGCTTATTACCTGTCTTAGCTTATTTCTCTTTTTGGATTGTATTTTAGTGCTTAAAGTGCTTAAAAGTTAGCCATTTTAGACTTAGTGTAAAAAAAACTTATTCTGCCCCTTTTTAACTTAATTTTATGCTTATTTGTGGCTTATATAAAAAGTTGTTTTGTAAAATTTGCTTATTTTTAAGTCTTCTAAAAAGTTTTTAAAAAATGGCATTTGCAAAAACGTTTGGGATTAAGGGAAGTCCCAGGTGAGCAGGACTCGAACCCGGGACCTCTACGCTACTCACCAAATGTTTTTACACAACACACACTACCACTCGCCCTTGGGTCTTTTTCAGTTTTACTTTGCAAAATCAATTTGTTATATACATTTTGACTCCTTTTTCTTATAGGCTATTCGAAGTTTATTTTGAGCTTTTTAGGGCTTATTTGTTAAGCTGGCTTAACCGGCTTATTTTTCCTCGGACCTTTACAACATTTAAGACTTTCCTGCATTTTTTTTAGATTTTTCCAACTTAATTTGTTATTTTTCTGTATTTTTCGAATTTTAAAAAATTAGAAAATCATTTAAAAATAGTAATTTAATTTAGAAAAATACAAAAAAAATAGTTTTTAGATTTAGAATAAATAGTTTTAGGTTTACAAAGTTTAAAATCATTTTTATCATTTTTAGATTTTAAATTTCATTTTTAGCTTTTTAATTTAAATTTAGAAAATAGTTTTTAATTATAAAAAGTAGTGAAAAATGTTTTTCTGAGTTTTTATGATATTTTAGACTTTTCTAAAGTAGAAAATCATTTTTTGGAATTTTTAGGAACTAATTTGTTATGTTCTAGAATTTTGATTGATTAAATAGGTTTATAATTCATAAAAAATTATAAAAAAGTAAAAAAAATATAAATCTTTTTTAGAAAATTTTCTTTTGTCATTTTAGAGGTTTAGAAACCAAATTTGAATTTTTTAGGGTTAATATTTGCCTTAGCTAGTTTTTAGGTCGCGTTTTAGGATTCCCGGTTTGCATTTTTAGTTTAACTTTGAGTGCCGTAATTATTTTTAGTTTAAATTGCCCTAATTTTCCCGTTGTTTTAGAAAACCAATCAAAATCTTGTTCCATTCAAGTATCGATTATCAAAACGACTCTCGACTTTCAATTGCATTTCTTGTTAGGGATAACGACCCGAGAATCATACTTCCGGACTTACTACATTGAGGTTTTTGACTATCCTTATTATAAGTATTATATATTTAATTATATATATATTATAAAAGGGTTAGTTTCAAAACTTTAATCAATTTTTGGCGCCGCTGCCGGGGAGGATTGTATACGATTGTCGTTGCGTTTGACAATTTGTGTTTGAAGATCCTTCCGTGTGAAGTTATTTTGCTTATTTTCATATAAAAAATTACAAAAAGATTTTTTCTTTTTTTATTAGTATATATATAATATAAAAAAAAATCAAAAAACCAAAAATTTAAAAACATTGTCCATAAAAAGAAATAAAATTCACCACCAATATAATACTTTCAATTGAAGTATTATCATTAATAAGTTCCCGAACCAAAGATCAAAAACTTACCTTTTGTGTCTCTCGCGAGGTACGGTTCACCTTTGAAAGTTAAACAAACTCTAAGAGGGGTATAAGGCGGGTCATTCCAAGGAACTACGACCCTAAAGGAGAAAGGTTTTTAATAGCTTCGCGCTTTCCTACTCCTCCGCTCCTTTGTGCGTTTTTCTCTTTAAAGAGTTACCGAGAAGCGCGTTGATTATTAGGTTTAAGTGTCTTATCTCATTGTCCGTTATTAAAATAAACTGTGAATACATTATTGAAAAAAACAAAAAAATATAAAAAAAAATTTAGTATAAATTTTCTTTCTATATTTTAGTGCATGCGCACTCGCTCTCAATCTCGTAATTCTAACCGTCAACAACAACAAGTCCCACCGACTTTTGTTGAACCATTCAATCGTGTGGAACCTATTGAAAATCAAGCTCCTCCCGTAGTTACGATGGCCGATAATCGTACTATGGCGCAATTGCTCGAAGCACCCACCGAGGGTTACGAGGATGCCATCGTTGTTCCCGAGATCACCGCGGACAACTTTGAGCTTAAGCATGGTTTGCTTACTCTTGTTCAAAATAAACAATTTTTTGGACATGACAAAGAAGACCCTCATACTCACATTTGATATTTCAACAAAATCACTTCTACGATGAAGTTCTCGAACGTCCCGAGTACGTCGGTTAAGCTTATTCTTTTCCTATTTTCCCTCCAGGGTGTCGCCCGGATTTGGCTCGAAAAAGAACCTCCTCGATCGATTCTTACATGGGATGATCTTGTTTCGAAATTCATAAACAAATTCTTCCCTCCTTCTAAAACAACAAACCTTCGAAATGAAATCACGAGATTTCAATACGAGGCATGGGACCGATTCAATGATCTTCTTCGGGCATGCCCACATCATGGATTTTCGGAATTACATCAACTCGATACATTTTACAATGCTTTGAACTCTAATGATCAAGATTCGTTGAATTCCGCCGCGGGTGGTAATTTTTAGGATAAAATGCCCCATGATTGCCTAAGAATCATCGAGAGCAAATCTAAAGTTCGTAATTCACGTAACAAACCGGTTGTTGCCAAAGTGAGTACGAGCAATTATACCCCTGGGATTTCTCCCGATGTTGCCGAACATAAAGATATGGTGAAAGCCTTACTTCTCGATAAGAAAAACCAATCCCAAGCTCCCGCTACCGTAAAAGCGGTCGAGGAAAGTTGTGTTACTTGCGGTGGTGCTCATTCTTACCGAAATTGTCCCGCCACCGATGGCAATGTTTATCGTGACAATATTCAAGAATATGTTTCCCAAGCCGCCGCGGCTAATTTCAATCAAGGAAATACCGGTTACCGAGCTCCGATTGCTAATCAAATTTGAATTCCCAGTTTTCCTCCCGTTAAAAAAAACCAAGGAAATAACCAAAACCGTTACAACCAAAACCGGGGGAATAATTACAACCAAGCTCCAATCTACCAACCCCCGGTTAATCAAGGCCAAATTTATCGACCCCCGATTAATCAACCCCCGGTTCACCAAGCTCCAGCTCCGCAAACACAAGGTGTGTCGAAGGATGATTTTCAAAACTACTTCAAAGCTAATGATGCAGTTATGAGAAATATGCAAAATCAAAATCAAAACTTGCAAAATCAAATGACCAATTTAACGGACATGCA
>BQNB010174386.1:0-13264 GCA_026074375.1 Tanacetum coccineum
GTTATAAATGGGTACCCACAGGAAAGACTTTCACTCTAGTTGGAAATAAGTGTCCTTTAACTAGATTCACTTCCACTAAAATAGTGCCTCCTAGGAAACCTGTTAAATCAACTGTAATGAAGAACATAAAACCAAGTAGTGCATCTCAATGGAGACTTAGAGAAACAAAACATGTGTGTTTGAGTAGTGAACCTAGGATTGTAGAAGCTAGGACTACTAACCACTTGGAACCCAATGAAAATAGGGGATCCAATGTTTCTATTTCTCCATGCTCTTTTAGTGTCCAATGCAGGTCATACAAATCGTACCTTGGTACTTGGATTCGGGTTGTTCTTAACATCTAATTAAAGACAGATATGGCTTTTGAACAAAGCAGTTCAAAACCCGGGCTTCAATTTAATGACGTTTGAATAAAATGGTTTATGCCTCGGTCCTCATTGTCAAATGACGTCTGTTCACATCAGTTCAGGCCTCGCTCTTCAATGACATATGGTGTCTGCTGACAACACTTCAGGCCTCGCTCCTCGTAGAAAGGGAATGTGTATGCTTCGGTGCGCTTTATCTTCAAAAGAAGAGAAATATTCTTATTTATGAGCAGTCTTATCCACAACTTCTATAAGTTCTCATGCTCGTTCAGTCAACAAGTAGATCAACGTACATTAGCTTGTATTTTAATTCACTTTTTCATCAAAAATGGCGACAACATATGCAATTTTTGAGGAGGAGAAAAGTGAATAAAATGAGATCAATACGGTCGAACTCGGATAAGATCTTTTCAATATAAGTGTGCTCTCGTCCTCAAATGGTCATATGGTCAATGACTTCTGAACAACACGGTTCAGGACTCGGACTTCGTCAATTGACTCTTGGATACATCAGTTTAGGACTTGTGCAAAACTGAGTTTCTCCAACACCTTATATTCCACCATCCAAGAAAGACTATGAGATCCTGTTTCAACTATTGTTTGATGAGTACTTCAATCGTCTATCACGTGCTGTTTCTCCAGATCCAGTAGCTGTTGCTGCTCCAAGAGCTGTTGATCCAGTCGGTTCACCTTCGTCAACTACCATTGATCAAGATGTACCATCTGCTAGTACTTCACCAACAAATCAAGAAATTCAATCTCAAGTCATTCATCAATGTGTTGAAGAACAAATTCATAGAAATCAAAATGCACAGTTTGATAATGCACCCCTCCTTCATAATCTTTCTTCAGACCCGAGTTCTGAAGAAACAACTTTACAAGGGGTCGTTTCATTAAATTTGCATCATCTTAACTAATTGTTTTATACTCTCACTAAGTTGACAAAGAATCACCCATTGGAGAATGTTATTGGCGATCCTTATCGACCGGTTTCGACAAGAAGTCAACTACAAGAACATGCCATTTGGTGCTACTTTAACGCAAATGACAATCCGATTCCATTCGATGGGAAACGGTCTGGTTGAGATCTACTATCTCAAACGTAAGAAAATGGTGGTTAATTTTCATGTATCCTATGTGAATAATTAATCTCAAAAAACACAAATGGATTTTCATTTTATAACATTTTTATAAAATCATAATACAAAATAATATAAAATCAGAAAAAACAAAATTCAAAATTATATATTTCAAAAAAATACAAAATTTCCTTTCATGACATGTTCTTCTGTAATCAGATAATATTAAAAAAAAAAACAATATAAAAAAAAAAAAAAAAAAAAAAACATACGGACTTAGAAATGTATTTAACATGACAACGGAAATTGTAATAAAGTTCGAGCAGAAGTTGTAAAGTGTTTTCAAAACATGTCATATGGCTTACAATTATTTCAGATTGTAACCCGCTTTTCATTTTAAAGGAAAGTATATCGACAAAAAGATAACTTTTCCTCACAACAGGAAATTAATTTTTCTCGGGTATGAATTACTTCATATTCATACAATGGCTTGTGTATACTTTGCTACACAACCCGTGCTTGCTTAAAATAAGTGTACGTGTCAGTGCATTTATTTGTCAAAATAAGAGAAATATTATTTTTAGGAAGAATCAGAAACATAATCAGTGTTCTCAAGAATTTTAAAAAAAGGTTTCAAAAGATAATTTCTATCACTCAAACAACGACTACGGATCTTTAAATAAAAAACGGGTCATTGTTTGAGGGGGAGAAAAAGTGCTAATAAATAATTTTTTTAAAAACAATCTTTCAAATCAAGTCACGGAAATTATACGATAAAAAGTTTTAACTTAACAAATAATAATTTGAGGGGGAGCTAATTTATTTTAGCTCCAAGGGCTTAAATTTTCATAAGTTAGTAACTTTAGGTGTTTAAATACAATCTCAAGGATTGTGACTTAGGATTAAAACTACATATGATCAATTTTGCCAACACCATTAGTTCTAAAAGGCTTAGGATTGTTTGGAAATAATTACATAGTTTTAGGAATCCAGAAAAGGAAGATATGTTTCTGTTTAGATTAATAGTTCCCCAACCGGTTAATTACTAAATTTAATCTTAAAGAAGTAGTAAAATTTGATAAAAGAGGTTCACATAGGTATGATGATTCCTTTAGATAGTCAATATTCTGCAGAAAGAAGTGTGTACATTCGGGACTTAGTTGTCTTTAGTGTTATCATTTTGGCTACTTAGAGGGAATAAATGTCAACATTCTGGACTTAACTGACTTTGATGTTACAATTTACATCATTCTATTCTGAAGAACTCTCTGTATTTTCTCATCAAAGGATTCTGGGTTCGAGGGGAAACTACAAAAGCTTCTATAAGGAGAAAGATGCGACTGACCAAAGATTGTTGCTTCGGAAAGAGTGACAATATCTATCGCTCTCGGTTTTGTAAGTTTCAGGTCATGTCTCATAAATAATCTTGTATACATGTAGTGCAACTTCATAAATATATAGTGTTCGAGTATAATTTTTCAAGAATTTTTCAATAAATTCAAAATCTTTTAAATTGAGACTAAACACACATATGGGTCCTCAATAATTGAGGGGGAGCTTAAGACAATGTTCCAACAAAATCATGCTATAATAATCTTCTCCCATGTGTTTTCAAATCCCAAATAGCCATTTTATTTCATTGTGTTCAGAAACAACATATGGTATGCTATTTTTGAGGGGGAGAAAAATAGACTAAAATGTAATATATGTGATCATATTTTCCTCAAGTGCTGCTCATCCCGCGTATGTGCTAAATGTTTTCGAGTATCGATGCACATATGCAGGGGGAGCATTTTTGAAAAAGTAAAAATGATCTAGGTACAAATGTTTTGATATTTATATCACAAGTACCCTGATTGAATTTTTTCAAAATGGTTTTAAGGCAATGAGAACAATACCCAAAGACTGACCATGTACTTACTTTTATCGGAGTTATACGGTGGTTAAGTAAAGGTATTTGTTCCCATGATCCAGCCAGAACTGGAGGGATCTATCTAGGGACATTCTAATAGTTAGATTAGAAGTCCTTAGGTATGATATG
Organism: Tanacetum coccineum; assembly: GCA_026074375.1. Taxonomy (NCBI): domain Eukaryota; kingdom Viridiplantae; phylum Streptophyta; class Magnoliopsida; order Asterales; family Asteraceae; genus Tanacetum; species Tanacetum coccineum. The sequence continues at coordinate 3,486 of BQNB010174386.1, forward strand.
AAAAAAGGAGTAAAGTGAGAAAAGGGAATAATGCAGACTAAAATAGAGCTAACACTGGAACAAACCCAACAAGGTACTAGTGATGAAGTTTTGGTAATCATTGAAGGGGTTGATGAATGAAAAAGAAATGTAAAGATAAAGGATGAAAACAAAGAAGTCCTCCTTACACTTAGGCATAACCCGAGTCAACATATATGCTATCAGAAACACTAAGATGTTATCTGGTATTAAAGATAGTCATCATGGACCCAGTGATGCAATAAATAACCCTCCCTAGCCACTCAAGGTCTCTCAAAAGACTCTTGTTTCATTTTTTACAGAGATAAACATATTTCTATCGACTTTCTCACTTCGAGTTAGTTGATATTAAAAAGGTGGCAATCAGCTCCAGCCTTCGATTACATAAACTAAAATTGCACTTATTGAGTCTAGAGCCAAAAAGATCAATATAAATCTCATAGGACACAATTCCAAAATACACATGTTGATTCATACACTGTGAACACATGTGAGATACTAAGGGTCCTACACATTATCCTTGTGATATTGCCAGAACATCAGAGTGATACCTCATAGTATTCACAATGACGATGGAAATCCTACCGGTGCCAACATCAAACAAGCACTGTGGCAGGTGACTTGTGCAATTCTATATGAATCAAACTTGTGACAACTGAATATCAATATTGGTTTAGTATATGAATTGACGGATGAATTTGAAAAGATTAAACGGTTTGGAATGTTAGAAAACTCTTTACTCATTAACACGTCAACTGATTTTCTTAAATCAATTTTCAATCTTATCTCCATGGGCAGCCTCACAAGGGTATCTGGACATAGGAAAGCTGAACACGAATTGACTCAATCAGGAAGATAGTAACTTACCGATTCACTCTTACCATGTTGTCTATTTTGAGACGATCTGGTAACAAGAATGGCTAGTGCAGCTGCGAAACCTTATCAAGGAGATTCTTTTGAATTTTACCTGATCACAGGCAGTATTTATACTGATTAACAGGGAACCGTGGTTATTGCAACCCTATTCGACGAAGTGACAAAGACACTTTCGTCCATATCTGTGCTCAATACTAACCTAAACTTGCAGGTTTCCCGATGGTAGTAGTATCTAGTCCCTGACGAGTTGAATTCACAGCTACATGCTCATACTCAAAGAAGTAAAGTTTCAAGTATTCAAGAAAGCTCAAGTTACAAAGTATTCTGCTACTCTGATAATCAACATTTTCCTTGAATACATCAAGTTATCAAGTCAAAGTCTATTCAAGGAGATTGTTATCGAGCTTTCAAGATAATACCAAGAATGAGCATGTTGGTCCAAAGTCACAAGAACACAAAATGGTAAAGTATTACAAGAAAATCAAATGATGATGCAAGATTTATGATCTCAAGAAGTTTAAAATCAAGTAATAAAGGCCAAAGATCACAAGACCATCAAGCATGAAGGAACAAGCTCAAGCATAATGATCAAAGACCACTACATAAAGATGCAAGACAAAAGATCAACTATTACACAAAAAGGACTCAAGCTCAAGACAAGAATCTTCAATGATTAATGATCAAGGTCACAAGGAGAGATCTATATGATCACTGCTTAGGGGGAGATTGTTAGGAGCTCCTGTTATTACATATTTCGCTTAACATTACAACATGTTTTGCTTGACCTGTTATTACATGTTTCGTTCAACCTCTGAATGGTATGTTTTGCTCAAACTGAAAGGTATGTTTCGCTCATACTTTTTATATTTTTTGTCTTTTCCTTAAAGCTACAAACACAGATCCAATATTTTAGGAAAGGTGTTTTGCTTGTCTTTTTGCCCTTGTTTCGAACCATGTACAATATAAGCCACACAAAAACCCACCAATAAGCTCGAAAATAAGCTATTCGAAATAAGCACTTTTGAAGGATAAGCCACGAATGTTTACCCTAGATGAACTAGTTTATAAGACGTGACTAAATAAGCGAGAAAATAAGTTGTGATAAGTTGTTTCAAGCCAAGATAAGCCACGTATAAGTTGCGAGAATAAGCTAGTTTTTGGGTTGAAAAGTGAAAGTTCTATGCCTTTTGTTTGAAACTTTGAAGAAAAAAGTAACAAGCTAAAAACCACGAACAAGCACGTATAATAAGCCGATTTAAATAGCATATGAGCAAAACGCAACACAAATGAATATAAGCCGAAACCTGTTGCACTCTAAAATGACAATTAGCCCATAAGAAGATAAAGTAACTGTTTTATAGCCCACTATGCCACAAAAATGATTTAGTAATATTCTAGTTATATTTTTAAGTAAAAAAATGTAAACTTTTTAATCTAATAATCACTAAAGACAGGAAAAAATAAGCCGATTAAAAAAACCACAAATAAGCCGTAACCAATAAGCTCAACACAAAACACAAATCACTTAATCCACCCCATGGATCTTGATACCAATTGTAGGTTCCTAATTTATTTCCAACACACACCAATACTTGTATTTCTATAGAGGGAAAGAAATATGTTAGAGAGAGAGAGGGATGGGAGAACACACTCAAAAACACACACAAGGAATGAGAAAGTGCATTTAACCAACACCCTCTCCATGTGTGGAGATGGTTAATATACTTACAAGATATAGGTCGGGCCGGGCTTTCCTTGGACTTTCTATAAGCCGACCCAGTTAGCTTACTAATTATTACATATTATAGACTGACTATTACAAAGGCTCATGAGATCGATAATGATCGTTACTTCACTAGAAACTGTATTTCTAACAATCTCCCCCTAAGGGACGATCGTTGAGATCTCATAAATGATCAACACTTTTTGATATATATATATATATATACACACACACACACACACACACATAGGCTCCGGTTCCATTGAGAAGGTTTTTATTTTGAGAAGATTGAGAAATCTTCGTTTGAGCAAATTGATTCATATTTTTTGATTTGATTCACAAGTAAACATCATTTAATAGTGAATCGAATGTATAAATCACAAATTTGATTCACAAATCATTGTTAAAATTGAGTTATGGTAAAGATTCATTAAAACTGTACAGATGATTCAGTATTGTAGTTATATCGCAAAATCGAAAGATTTTTAACATTGATTCAATATTTTTTTACACATTTTGAATTAAAATTGCATTAAAATGAGTTCTACGCTTGAAAAACTTGAATCAAAGTTAAACATCTATCGTTTTTGAAAACCTTCTCAATCTTCTCAAAATAAAAATCTTCTCAATCGATTCAGCTTCTATATACATATCTATCTATAACTTATATATGGGGCTAACTATGAGTGTATAACTATGATTTAGTGACTGGACGCCACCTCAATGATGACATGGACACTATAAAAAATACCAGCCATGCCTAGATTCGAACTTGAGTCTTGAATTTAACCTTCTAAACCAATGGAGCTAAGCCATTGGTTGTGATAAATTATCCAAAACCAAAGTAATATCTTAGCATGAACTTAGCATGAAACCTTATAAACCAATGGAGCTAAGCCATTGGTTCTGATAAATTATCCAAAACCCAAGTAATATCTTCTAAAAAATACATAGGCATCCCAACATACGCCTTATTTTTTTTATCAAAACCCTAAATCCTGTATCTGCTATTCCAACTACAAACGCTTGTATTTTTATAAAAACCCTAAATTTTTAAATTTTGTATCTACTATCCCAAATACATACATACGTCTCATAGAAAAACCCTAATGACCCTTTATCCGCTATAAACATCTTCTTCTCATTTTTTGTTTTGGTTTAGATTCTCAATTGTAGATACCATGGTACCATGCAATTATTTTAATTATCTTATATATCTGATTATTTTGATGCACTAAACAACGACATGCAAGAAAGAGAAGGGACCCTCCTTATGTTTATGGGAATGATTCGTACGATATGGAGGAAATTGTCATGCCATTGCATGAATACATAAATCACCCTGTATCTATGGATCTTATTCACAACTGTGTAACATTCCATGTATAAACCTTTATGAAGAAATCATGAAAAGAAAAGAAAATACATTGCCCGTTTTTGTTTTTTTGTTATGTCTAAGGTTATCAGTTTTGGTTGCAGGTTTGACGAATAATTCTAATATCCGTGATGCACATGGATTGCGCCAATGTGTGATAACCCATGTTATTTCTCAGTTGATGGAATCGGGTAGTTGTTTCCACCTTTTTATTACTAAAAATAAGTAATATAGATTTGGTCTCTCTCTTTTATTTGTATGATCGTATGTTTAAACTGCAATAGTGGACAGTCCTAGTGCTACGTATCCTACACTGGAAACTAACAAATGTACTTAAAAGGTATACCCTTATTATATCATTTTAGCGCAATATAGATGTGTTATATTTTTTTTTGTTAATAATCATAAAAGGTAGCTTAAAAAATACAACATAGTTTAATAGTATAAATAATTTCTTACTTTCTTTGTACTTTCAAGATGAGTGCAGACGTTTGAGACAAACTATAAAATGTGGGCTTGTAAATTGGTTTACTGTAGTAGTAAGTCTGCATATCAATCTTTATCCTCAACTTCCATCATAGACTTTATCATTCTGTGTCCACTCCTTTCTTTGTTTCTTTGTGCTAATATTGTGCTTGCTTTAGGGTGAGATACAAGACAAGGCAGTGTCTCTTCAAAATGCAAGGCTCAATGATGTGAGTTATTTTGGCTTCAATATAGTTGGACTTATTGTAGTTTTAGCATTTCGTGTTCTTATTTATTTGGTTCGCAAATTTATATGGCTTACTGAAGTATTCAGGTATTTAGCATAGTTTATTGTTTTAACTTATTATTTACTGCTTCTTTTCATAATCTGGATATTAGAAGGAGAGACATTGAGGCTTAATAATCTTCGTGACCGGGCAAGTGAGAAAGGGCATAAGAAAAGATAATGGTCATTTAGCGGTAATCAAACCCGCATCGTTAGCTTGGAAGGCTAGGGGTTGTAGTCTACGCCGATTCATATTTCCAAACCAAACATGAAACTTTGGTTTCATTCGACTCCTTTATGGAAAATGGATAAATTGCTAAATTTAAGATGTGAACTAACTTACAAAAAAAGGATACCCATCTTACAAAAAACGACTATGATTTCTATGGTCAGCGTCTGCATGTTTACATTATTATTTGAGCAAGTATATCATCTGGTCATATTAGTTAGTTTCATTATTGTCACGTTGAGAACTAAATGTGGTACAAAGAGTACCGTGGAATGCTTTAGAAGCATCAAGACTGGAGAACATGCTTAGCAGAAGTCTGGAGACCCCGACGACTCACATAGTTTTTTGTATGTACTGTTACAAACTATAAATATGGTTTCAATTGGCACTTTTATCGGGTGCATCAATTAACATGTGTGTTATTTCGGTTTACAATTCAGAAACTTAGGGACCAAGTAGCTGATGCAGAGGCGTTACTAGATATCACCAATACATTGGTGACTTCTGTCAAGGTGTAAAGTAATGAAGGTGTGACTGCAGGGGATTGCGGTATCTCATGTTTTTGTCAAGGGTGATGGTTGCTGCACAATGTATGTAAATATACAATTATATCTCTATGTAGTCTTTTCTTTTTCTATGTCTCGATCTAAAAAACTGATATTTTGTTACAGGCTTAGGACAATTAATTATGAAGTAAAGCAACAAAAAGTTATTGTGCATAGAAAGCATTCAAGGTTGACTGAAAAAGCTCGAACTAAAGAGGTAATATTGAAATATTTAGTTAAGTGAAGGTTTATGCTTGTGAAGTTGTGTTAACATGGCTTAAAAAACCAAAAGGTGTTCGTTGTGTCTTTTGGGAGCAAGTAGGGTAAGATACAGTACATGCTTTTGTAGCTGCAGTCTTTTGAGTAGCTTATAGCTAATGTTCTCTTAAGCATAAGTTGAAAAAATTAGAATACCAGATACCCTCTTAATCATTGTTATGCAAGTCATTCTGACTAACAACGCTGAACGGGGTAGCCATGAGGACCAAATCATCTGCACTTTTCATCTGGAAGTTAATTAATTTCAATGCAAAAAACAATTAACTATTGCGAAAATAGTTAATGAAAGTCATCCCTATTAACTTTTGCGCTTTGCTCTCACAGTGTATGAGTGTCCTAATAAGGGGACTTGTTTTTTTAACATAATTCAGGTTAAATAAGATAGGGATATTCTTATTTATTAGTTGTGTTTGAGACAATATGATGTGTTAGGTGTATAATAGCTTTATTACTCATTTCCTTTGAAAAGAAATGCGATTGAACCAAATGCTCAGATGCTGATCCCAAAATAACAGATGAAACATATTGAAACCATTTTGACTATTTATTTTAGTACCGAGTAAAAGAAACATTCCGTTTAGCTCGATTTCAAACGGCCAAAAGTTTAAAATAATTTAATCTTCTTGAAAGTCTTTGTTGTATTAGAATCACATAGTTGTAACGGGAAAATAGAAAGTAAAGATATATGTTGGAATCAGTGAGGAGTATGTTGAGCTATTCTGATATATCGCAAAACTGTTAGATCATGGCATTTGTATTTCTCAAAGCAGAGATGCAGTCATCTTGCAAATACCTTTCAAGCCCACTCCAACACTTCTGATGGTATTAGATACATGAAATAACTTTGAATATTCGTGTGATTTAATTGTCAGGTTTCTACAATATTGAATTTGCTAAAAAGCATGGAGATTATACATATATGAGGATGCTAACATTGAAGCGCTATATCCATGCGGCAGGTGTTGTCTCATGATGTTTTTGCACTCTTTTCCAATACTCATACATACACTTTTATGATGTGTATAGTGTTTATATTTTACATGAATTTATAACTCGAGTGCAGGAGATGCCATATTGGAGCTCATGAACAGGGTCAAGACATACTTCATCAAGTACTGGAAAGCAACAAGGTTACACATGGAACAATACAAGTTAAAGATTTTTCTGGTGGAAAAAGCGGTTATCTTTAGTCTGGTCTGCTACATGTATTACATTTCAAGTTCCATATTTTATGTGTTCCTAGCATTTTCAACAGGGATTCTTCAGGAAATGATTGGTAACGCAGATGATGCTGACACTAAATTTCTACTTGGCAAGAGTATAACATCTTTACTCAATTTGCCAATGTTCGCAGCTGCTTTCTCAACACATCTAGGTATTGATTTCTTTTACTTCATATAGATTTGGTTGGTCATTTGCGTGTATAGAAACTATCTATTCTGAATGTGGTAGGCATGGTATTTCAAGAAGTAAATTTCAATGCATATAATATCCATTACTCATCTTTATGAAAGTAATAATCTATATAAAATTAATGAGACCTTAGAAATATGATTGTCTAGAAAAAAAACCAAAAAATGAGTAATGAAGTTCAAAGTAACTTCAGTCTCAACAATATTGTATTAAGGATTAGCTATTAAGTGATTAAATGAACCTCTTTCCTTTGTGTCTTAGTTGGCCTAAAATATAAAATAAAAATGCTCAAATACACCCATTTCAAATTATCTTGGTGAAGAATGTTGGTTCAACCACACACACACAATAGTAGTTATATTTTTTTCTTTTCATGTGTATCTTACAACTTAATAAAGAGGCTTCTTATGCGACATTGATTATCTTAAAGTTTCATAGAAAAATAATAGTTTCAAACCAACGGGTATGTAGTTAATACCCATAGATTATTCCTTACTACACATGCATTTGAACTCGAGGTGGCAAATTGGGTAGGTTTGGTAGTGGGTCAAAATTAATAATATTTGTACCAAATAGAAGAGGTCAAATAAGCCAGGTCATTAATAAATAATAAAAGGGTGTCAGTAACAGTCTTTTTAGTATATATTTTTAGTTTTATTTTATGCACGTGGTGTTTGAATATAGACTTAATATGAAAAATTAAACACGACTTAATGAAAAAAATTAAACAATCTTTCCTAGGTGAATGGTTTACACTCGTGTACCTGCTTTCTATATAGTGTCTTTAGGTTTTATTTCAAATCATGAAGGGGATGTCGTTCTCTTTGGTTCTTTGTATCGGAATTTTCTTTTTTTCGAAGATTATTCTGGAAGCTTTGTCACTGGCTGCGTACAAGGTCTGGCTAAGCTTTATATAAGGCTCTCTACCCAACTCTTGTGAGTCTATCTACTTGAAAGAAAACTTATGTTGAGACCTATACTTCATCTGATGTATAGGTCATAAACACGGAGTAGGGTAACTTTAAGTCTTCACATCTCGTAATGTGATGGAGTACGATAATTCACTAGATGTGGATAGTTTAAACCCATGTAAACAGGTGATTGTCTTACCTATATCTTTTTTCTTTTCTTTTTTGAATTGCTCACTTTAATAATGATATGTATTGTCATATGATAGCTACACGTTCGAGAAGATGAGTTCGGGTATGTATTTCGGAAAAATTCTTCGCCGGGTGTTGTATAGGATGGCTAATGAGGCTACGCTATTTGGTTACACAATTCCCCCGAAACTAAAAGTGTAGCAGAAACCTACAAATGTCAAATGTTTAAATTCAAAGATTAAACCATATTTAGATAAGTCACCAGTAAAGATGGCAAAATAGGTGACCCACACTTTTCGGATTTTATTAACAATTTTGTTAAATATGATTATAAATTCTATTTTGTATTATCATTACTATTATTACAGCAGTAACTTTTTTTGTTTGAATCACTCCAAGAGGTTTTGGGTATCTGCGGGATACAATTTGCATAGCTTTCGGCCTCCACTTTAGGTGAACCTTTTATATTTAACCCGTTTGGCCCATTTACATAAAACCCACCCCAAATCAACTCATTGATAGTAAACGGGCTAAATTTCCCACATATCGTTGATATAATTATTTTCACCCTTTTAATTATATAAATATAATAAATATATAAATAATAAGGCTAAAGTATTCCGAGAGCTTTTAAAAAGATTCGTTTCTATCCAAAATACAATCCTTTAAAAAATCTACCCGGGTCGTTCTTCCCAACGAGGTGTGAATTGAAAATCGAGAACGTTCGTGATCGCGTGTCTGAATGGTTAAAAAGGTTTTTGGATTTGGAATTGGTTTTCTAATTCGACAATTAAAAATGCAAAAAACGAATAAAGGAAAACTAAAAACGAAAGCTAAAAGGGTTAAAACCTAAAAACATTATATTGTAACAAATTTTTGGTCTTTAAACTTTTAGAACATTCAAGCATTTATGTGAGAAGAGAAGGTGAATACTATACGTTAGCTTTCTGTGACATCAAGAACATGTGCAATAACACATGAATGCAATAAAAGTCAACGTCAAATATTATCGCAAACAGGATAGGCACATAATCTTTATTGTTATGAAGCGAACCCGCCCGTCAATAACCATACAATTTCTTGGTTTATTTAAAACAAATACAGTATTTTAACACGGACAACTATATGTCACACTATAATTAATTAAACGGAAAAAAATAATAAACATTTTATGCTCACAAAATCACAAAGAAACATTGCAACTAAACGACAAAGTGTACAAAAAAGAATTATGAACCGTCTTCAAAAAAAATTGAAGAACCAAACCCGCGTGTTGGGTGTAAGTCCCTTGGAGATACAATAGCAAAGATTGGTTTCCTGTACAAATGTCACACAATCAAGAATCAAACAAAAAAGAGAAATAAAGATTCTATGTTTACAAAGATTTTATAAAAAAATGAACTTGGGCGGGTTATGTATACAATATTGGTCATCTAAAATATTTAAGAACCAAACCCGCCTGTTGGGTGT
>BQNB010174387.1:2891-13264 GCA_026074375.1 Tanacetum coccineum
CGATATCCATATTGTTCAATCATTCAATATCCAATTAATCTAGCGCAAGATCCTCGGATTTCATCATATGCAAACATTCATAATCGATAAAATCGCAAAAATAAACATAACGCTAGTAATTAAAATACTTACAAAGCTTTATTAGGCTAATTCGGATACAATCAGACTCAACTTGCTCCCTTTCTTGCCTTAGCCGTAGCTTGGTACCAACCCAAACTACCAAACCAAAACTTTTCCATTTAAACCGAGCTTCCAAAACACTTATCTAGCTTCGATAAACACCCCTTTTAAACCTAAAATATTTGAAACTAACCCGAACTCTAAATCCAAAAATACTCATTGCATGTTATATATTTTTGGTGAGAAACATAGTAAATGACGAGGGGATTGAGAAAATATAAGCTGATCGGATTGCATGTAATTTTTCCGGTGACTACAGCGGTTTTCGGTGGCGACGGTGGTGTTTTTCGATGGCGAAAGCCGGTGGTGATGGTGGAGAGGGGGTGAGAAAAATGCTAGTTGTTGTGTATGTGTTTTATGATATAAAAAGAGAAGTAAAATGCTTTATATAGTATAGCACCTTGCCCATTTGACACAATTAGTCCTCCTTTCTTTTCATGTTTTAATTTTTGGCACGTCTATGTTTTACTTAAATAAAGAACGACAACCGTGGCTAGGGATTACACTTCCGAGACCATTTTTATTTCCGTTACATTTTTCTTGGTTTAAAACATTTAATAAAATATTGTAATTTTAAAACGCTAGTCAGTTCAAAAATATAAAATCTTGCAAAATAAAATAAGTCAGGGCGCGTCATAATATTTATGATGCCCAAAACGCTTTATGGTCGCGCGGTCAAATGTTGACTTGTGAAACGTTCAAAATAAAAATTTCTAAATTCCATTAGTAATAAAATACGAAAATAATTATTCTTGACAATCAAAATTTTAAATGTCGACGTTCGTTCTTATTTACTTATAAAAAAAATAATTAAAGACGTCGATTCGCGATCGCAGACACGTCGTAAAACTCGGTTTGTTATATTCCACCCACCTTAAGGGAGCGCCGTCCCAATGCTTGTCCTTTCTTGCTCATCTTAATTTCTCTTGCAGTGAGACAGTTTCCTTATCATTGAACAGACTTACACGTTCGCATGCAAGAATCACGCGATATAATACTCGCTTTGACTATTCTGGATGGAAAATCAACAAAACACAATGGTAATTCATACCAACAAAATTAAAAATATATTTACAATCGCTATTATTGTAAGAGACAAAATACGTTACGGAAATATATCTGATAAAACCGAATCATATCGTTCTTAACATCTATAGTTGCTCTCATTATAAGAGATAAAATACGCCGCAGATTTTCATCCGAGGAAAACTTAAATCACGTCGTTCTTAAAAGGAAGGCTTTTAAACAAAAGATCAACCCAATTCTTATTTGGTGATCATGCCGACAAAACCAAGCGCACCTCACTAAACAAAACCAAATCATATGTCGCTAACCAAAATCAAAACATACGTCGCTTTCCCGGTCTCATCAAATAATGCCTACCGGTTGCAAAAATATTCCTGAGTACAACGACTCCCCACAACACATTACCGCAATATTAATCAAAAACACATAATCACATAATCACATAAGTGCATATTTGCACATTCGTCATTTTATATAATGACTTGATGAATTGGCCTAATACCTAGGCATTCATCGCGCCCGCTCTTAATCAAGCATTGGCGATAATTATCACGTATCGTGCTCGCTTACCATGAAGCTTTAGCAAAACAATTTCATTTCGACACATGGGGTCATACCCATCTGGTCAAATTCCTCGTTTTACCAATCTTGCTAAATAGCCAAGCCACCTCGATAATGAACCCAACGTAATCACGACTAATCCTAACTAATCGACACTCATTCTTGTGGGCCATTAAGCCACAACCGTCAACAAGGATTTTGGGGATATCCACCCACCTTGTCACGTCCTCAACTCTCACTCGGGCAATCATACCCATTCACTCACAACCTAAGCCACATCAGGGGCCATACAAATGCGACATAAGCGCTCACTACCATTCAAAAGCATATAGCACATAAGGCACATGTTTCACATAATTCGGCGGTGATAATCCCGCTAGAAAACACATAATGTGCAAAGACAAATAAAAAACAATTGAGCATCATGGACTTATTGCTCGTTCGACGAAAATCAAAAATTTCAATGTTTTCACATGGCGACTAGCACAATCGGCTTGGTCCCAATACATCGCGTAATATCCTAGATGAATCAAATCACCGAATCAAAATAATCACTCACATTCCTAATTTAATACCGTTCGACTTAAGGCGTTGGCTATGTTGGTTGTCCCTCTAGTAATGGGAACGGACGTCACCATTTTGCTAGAGTTTCCAATCAATTCGCCACTCTTTACGCCCTTGAGTCGTCACTACACCTGACCGTGGGTTAAGTATCATATAGTGTCTTATCCTAATCCTTGACGATTTAGGGTATATTACAAACTACACTATCACTACTCTCCATAGCGGGGGAAAAAGAACTTTCTTCACGGCCATCGGTTGATACAACAATAACAACCCACATTTGATGTAGGAGAAGTCTTCTCCATTTCTCACTTTCAACCTTCTTCACTTTGGGAACCTTATGACCCCGAGAAGATCCCTTCTCAGTGTCGGTATCCGGTTTCTTGGTACTCCACCATTCATCAAATTTCCTCATGAATTTCCGGTATGTCTATGTGTCCATGCTCGATGGCACTCTATACCTTTACGAATCCTTGAGAAATTGTCGTTACACGACACACAACATCCAATCTCCACTTTCGACTACCGGTCTATATCACTAGGACCTAGACCTTATTACGTTTCTAGACACACTCATTCCGGACAAATACCGTCGGCATTTTCTCTCTGGAATGACTCGGTCAAAATGACTAACATGAGACTCTCTCCATGTAGTTAATTCAAAACAAAAATTATTTGCATAAGAGTCCATCGTATGGGTAAAAATACTTCTCTTTCGAGAAATCCATCCCGAACCATCTTTCCAAAATCCGACATTTTAAAGGTGACGATTTATCCGATATAACATAGTTCTTCCTGAGTTATGCATTGATCAAGTTATGCATAATTGAGGACCAAACGACGACATGTCCTTCTTCGTCAAAACAATTTATTACTACACGCTACACGCGTAAGTCATTTTTTTAACATACACATACTCGTATACATCATGCTAAAAGAAAAGAAAAGAAAAGCGATTTTTTTAGAAAAATTCATTTGACATCGTAGGGTCAGTTTATGAAATTTGAAAACACATTTTTCTCACTCTTTACACAAATGATTTATACAACAAAAATTAGTACAATTCGCGCAACGACATTCGTTCAACACACGAATTTGTTATTGTGATCCATAGTTTTAAAATTATCATCAATTTGCTAGACATCATTTATATAGTTCGGTCAACGGTCATAGCAAGTATCAACAATACCCACTCATGGACTATGCAAACAAGTAACATACACATGCGAAAGATTCGCCAATCGAAGCCACCCAACACTCGGGGTCAAATCAATCTCATACAAGCCGAGTGCCTCGGGGGTAACCACGACCTTCGAGCTTCACTCATAGTACAACATACACAATGACACCTCCTCATAACTCATAACCGAGAACAATTACAACAATCGTAATAACAACGCCAAAAATAACATACATACATACCAATTTTCCAACAGGGTACATCCATTGGGCTTTTCAAAACCAGTACATCCAATCGTAACCGTTCTAAGTTTCTAATACATAAACTACATATACATGAACTCTCCTAGAGTTCTAAATCAAAAGTAATAGCTAAAGAGTGCACAATCACCATGCCGGTGATAAGATAAAACTCTGAGGCAACAATAACCTCAATCCAATAAACCTAAATCTTCAAATCCTCCTACTTACTAGTCCGTGGACGATAAAAGTATGAGGTTTTCGTCTACGGAAAGAATTTCGAGTCTAATTTACAGAAACATAGGGCCCACTACCCAGAAAGTTTTGGATCCAAGGTGAAATTACCATTTTACCCCTATTTATCAAAACTGTCATTTTCCAAAATTTTATCGCTCCACTAAACTGAGTGTATCTCCTAAACTATGCGTCCGCAAAAGCCGAAACGACCGCTAAAATCTAAGTTTTTTCAATATCTAGAACTTACAGTCTTACATAGTTAGGTGTTGCTATATAAGTTTTTAAACTTATTACCCATTCAAATTCTGGTCTCAATTTTTGACTAGTTTTGCCATTTTGGCAATATCTCATTCGTCGGCCGTCGATATGACTTCATCCGAATTCCTACATGTACCTAAGAGGTTTATCTACCTCCTAGTCTAATTTCCCAGGTCTTCAAAGACCAAAAATAGTTTGAAACGTATCCAACAAGCTGCTATCGCAAAGCAGTCCTCAAAGAAATTTTGACAAATTTTTGTAGTTTACAAAAATGAGCGTAATTTGAAATTTATTGATTCTTTTGATGTGAAACCAATTGAAGGTGATAGCCCTAAGAGCCTTCTATAGGTACCTAAATTTTCCTTTGAAAACTTATTATAAAAATATGAAGTTATACTCATTTTCCCAATGGTATACCAGACCTGACTAGTTTTAGAAAAACAATGATATCTCACTCATCCGGAAGAGTTAAAATTCTATCCAACCTCACACATGTACTTTAAAACATACCAACATCTCAATTGGCTTTCCCAGGTGCCGTAAGACCAAAAATAATTCACAATCAACCCCAAAACCTGCTGGTTATAAACTGCCGTAAAATCTATTTCAAAATCCAACCAAACACCATTTTAATTCCTCCAAACGCCAATACAAAGCCATACCCAATGACTTAACACTCTTTCAAACACAAAATATTCATAGATTTCCAGAATCAAACATTTCATAACTTACTAAGTAGAGGTCGATACGAGAGAATCGAAACACAAGGTTAACTTTATTCGAAAGTTCCAAAAATAGTCGTTTCCAAACGACACGTTACACGAGAATAAGTTAATAGTTGTTTTCCATAACAATGAGGGTTCATGGGATGACATATAAAAGTCACACTCCCATCAACTAGAAAAATTCAAAACAATAGGTTACGAAACAACATATGCGATTTAAAAGCAATGAGAAAATATTCTCGGAGTCGAACAATAAATCACCCAATGGGATCGACAAACTTATGATGAATCAACATCATCAAAAGATGAAAAGTAAAGTCGCGAAAAAGTTTCAAAGATAATCATATAACAACGATGTTTTCATCATGTATCAAAATGATTTTATCATATCACATCGAAATGTTTAAAGAAATTAAACTCGTCGCAAGAAGCGAATATTAAGATATATATAATCGTACACCATAGTACGGATGCCATATATATATATATATATATATATATAGGATTAAATAAGAAGTTTTCTTAAAATAAGAAGGAGAAGACCGTAATTATACCGCAGACCGAGATGCACGACATAAATTAGATCATCTCTAAATCCTAGATGCAATATAACACTCATCATGTATTTTCTAGCTTTTAATTAGATGCATATACTATATTTAGATCATTTATTTTTCTCTTGTTGTTTTTGTTCCTCTGCAATGTGCCAAAACATGAAAATCAATTATTCAACCAACTACGCAATATAATTATTACTTATACCAAGTGTCACCCACTTGTTACGCACATAATATGCAATCAAATATACCACATAAGGCACATAAGTGATCGAGAACGATGTGCGGAATAGCGATAACAGGACACGTGAACGACTCGTAAGAATTTTTGAAAACAGGTATAGTCTAGGCATTTGAAAAAGACCTAGTTCGCTATAACCAGTGGTCTGGATATCTTTCTGTAGCACCCCCCAAATACGATACGCAACGGAATACAACATTTGGGGTGCTACATCACGATACACTCACACACAAGTCATACCAAACAACTATAAAAGAGATGTTTGTTAAATAAATTTAATTTATTTCGTAAAAAGAACAAAGTAACCAAAGGTCCCAAAACTATCATAGAAAATTTATTTCTACAAGTCACACCACGACTTCATTTCTAAAATATTTCTATCATTTATTGACACAAGTTCACCGAGTCACCGTCCTTGATATCCGCGTTCCGTCCCATCCAAGCCATCTTTAATACCTAAACCTGGGATACATGCTTAAAAATGTCAACAAAACGTTGAGTGAATTCATAGAGTTTACACATAACAATTTGAACGCATATTTGGTTCCACAAAACAACCATAACATTGCTCATATGGAAAGTTACATAATGATTTCCAACTAAATGAGCTCGTGTACCGAAACTTAAATCATTCATCCCGTAGGATAAAATAAAGACCGGGAAGTATGCCACTTCCCCTAATACTAACCACAGAATGTCCGTTACAGGGTGCTCACCAACGGATTCAAACCTCAGACATGGTTGTCAAACCCAATAGATCTATTTAATGCATTAGCGTTTACCTACAACTAGGCAACTAATGGTCACACAGTGAAAGGCCAATAGTAAATGGGAATCAAATCACGTATCAAACACAAACATTAGCGTCACTTTCCAAAACAAGCATTATCCCCCACGGGGTTTAAAACACAAATCAAAACACTTAAAAGCGCGCTATGAACTCACTTGATCTAGCTGAAGATCAAAATAACCGTGACAATCCCAAGATGCCTCAAACATCGCCACTCAACCGCGACCAATACTTTATGTCGCTCAATTATTATACCGTAAAGTACGACTGAATAGTGCGTGCGTCGCAACTATTGAAATAGTATAAATATACATACACATGTGATGAGAAATCCACTTGCACGTCCTAGATCCTAAACTCACATAAAATTGATTACGATCAATTCTTCATTTATATTATCAGTCACTTAATTGAAAAACTTTCTATTTTCAGAAACCTTCTTATTTCTAGAAAGTTGCTATTGTTAGAAAGTACCATTTTATAGTCCCATCATCAAATTATATTTATATTAATAATATTTATTTTATCCCCAAGGCACATTCGACGCTTAATTTTGTTTTCGTTTACTCGAATCGGTGTTTATCCAAATATTTTCCAAAAGTTTCTATTTTTAGAATCTTCATTGTTCGTAACCATCGTTAAGTCTAAAATATTATGCTTATAATAATAGTATTTATTATTTTTATAACATCCGACAAGTCTAGTATTAACCCGTTGACTTTCAAAAGTCAATGTTGGACTTTATTTGACTTTGACTTTATGTATATATATATTGTTAGATCTGACCCGCTCAAAACGACCCATTATATCACATTTTCACGACTCGGACTCAAAAGAGATTTTATGCAAAATACAATTCCGACAACTTTATTAGTTTTAGGCCGAGACCACGTAACTCGACAAAAATTACAAAATGCCCCCTACAAGTTTCTGCAGGAACTTGTGAAATTTTTAATAAAAGTGCGGAATTTAACCTTAGGTTTTGACCCGTTATTACTCGATTTGAAACCTAGCAAGCCTTAAGGAAAAGTAAAACGTCATTCCGAGCAACTTTTGTGCTTCGCCGGAAGGCCAAAACAGACTCGAAAGTGCTCAAAACGGGCGTTTAAAATTCTGTCAGCAACTAGTATTTTGCAAGAGCTGTTTAAAAATTTATAAGTTTTTCAAATCTTGTTTTCGTCGTAACTTCTTCGTTATTAGGTGTTACGGGGCGTTCGAATTACAGAAACGGTCGTAAAAATACCCTCTACCAAATTTACTAAGTCAAAATCAAATTTAACAAAATCTTGAACCTCGTTTTCCGCGCCAAAGTTTCTGCTTAGAATGCATATGTTACAAAACGCGCCAAAAGTCCATTTTCGACCAATATTCCATTTGCAACATGTTTAAACGAACCTATACACGATATCTATATCATTCAATCATTCAATATCACAATTAATCTAGCGTAAGATCCTCATATTTCATCACATGCAAATATTCATAATTGATCAAATCGCAAAAATAAACATAACACTAGTAATTATAATACTTACAAAGCTTTATTAAGCTAACTCGGATACAATCAGACTCGACTCGTTCCCTTTCTTGCCTTAGTCGTAGCTCGTTACCAACCCAAACAACCAAACCGAAACTTTTCCATTTAAACCGAGCTTCCAAAACACGTATCTAGCTTCGATAAACACCCCCTTTAAACCAAAAATATTTGAAACTAACCTGAACTCTAACTCCAAAAATACTCATTGCATGTTATATATTATAGGTGGAAAACGTAGAAAAAGATGAGGGGATTAAGAAAATATAAGTTGATCGAATTGAATGTAATTTTTTTGGCGGCCACGACGGTTTTCGGTGGCGGCGGTGGTGTTTTCCGGCGGCGGCAGCCGGCGGTGATAGTGGAGAGGGGGAGAGAAAAATGCTAGTTGTTGTGTGTGTGTTTTATGAAATAAAATGAGAAGTAAAATGCTTTATATAGTAGAGCACTTTGGTTATTTGACACAATTAGTCCTCCTCTCTTTTCTTGTTTTGATTTTTGACACGTCTATGTTTTACTTAAATAAAGACCGACAACCGTGGCTCGGGATTACACTTCCGAGACCATTTTTATTTCCGTTACCTTTTTCTTGGTTTAAAACATTTAATAAAATGTGTACACTTTAAAATGCGAGTCTGACAAAAATATAAAATCTTGCAAAATAAAATAAGTCGGGGCGCGTCATAATATTTATGATGCCCAAAATGCTTTACGGTCTCGCGGTCAAATGTTGACTCGTGAAACGTTCAAACTAAAAATTTCTAAATTTCATTCGTAATAACATACGAAAATAATTATTCTTGACAATTAAAATTTTAAATGTCGAAGTTTGTTCTCATGAGCTTATAAAATAATAATTATGACGTCGAATTTGCGATCGTCATACGTGTCATAAAACTCAGGTTGTTACATTCTACCCACCTTAAGGGAGCGTTGTCCTGGTGCTCGTCCTTTCTTACTCATCTGAATTTCTCTTGCAGTAAGACGGTTTCCTTATCATTGAATAGACTTATACGTTCGCATGTAAGAATCACGTGATATAATACTCGTTTTGACTAATCTGGGTGGAAAATCAACAAAACCAAATGGTAATTCATACCAAAAAATCAAAAATATATTTAAAGTCGCTCTTATTATAAGAGACAAAATACATCACGGAAATATATCCGATAAAATCGAATCATATCGTTCTTAACATCTATAGTTGCTCTCATTAAAAGGAAGGCTTTTAAATGAAAGATCAACCCAATTCTTATTTGGTGATCATGCCGATAAAACCAAGCGAACCTCACTAAACAAAACCAAGTCATACGTTGCTAACCAAAATCAAAACATACGTCAACGATCAAAAGCCAAAATATACGTCATCACCCGAAACCAATACATATACGCCATTATCCAAAACTGAAAATATACTTCAACCATCCAAAAACAAAATATACATCATATCGAAAATCCAAAACATACGTCGCTTTCCCTGTCTCATCAATTAATTCCCACAAGTTGAGAAAATATTCTTGGGTACATACGACTCCCCAAACTCATTACCACAATATTACGTAAAATCACATAATCACATAATCATATAAGTGCATATTTGCACATTCGTCATTTTATATAATGACTTGATGAATTGTCCTAATACCTAGGCATTCATCACGCTTGCTCTTAATCAAGCATTGGCGATAATTATCACGTATCTTGCTCGCTTACCATGAAGCATTAGCAAAACAATTTCATTTGGACATATGGGGTCATACCCATCTAATCAAATTCCTCGTTTTACCAACCTTGCTAAATAGCCAAGCCACCTCGATTTACTAATCATAACAAATCAATATTTATTATTGTGGGCCATTAAGACAAAACTATCAATTAGGATTTAAAGGATATCCACCCACCTTGACACGTCCTCAACTCTCACTTGGGCAATCATACCCATTCACGCACAACCTAAGCCACATCAAGGGCCATACAAATGCGACATAAGTTCTCACTACCTTTCAAAAGCACACAGCACATAAGGCACATGTTTCACATAATTCGGCGGTGATAATCCCCCTAGAAAACACATAATGTTGAAAGACAAATCGAAAACAATAGAGCATCATGGACTTATTGCTCCTTCGACAAAAATAAAAAATTCCAACGTTTTCACATAGCGACTAGCACAATCGGCTTGGTCCCAATACATCGTGTAATATCCCAAATGAATCAAATCATCAAATTAAAATAATCACTCACATTCCTAATTTAATACCATTCGACTTAAGGCGTTGGC
>BQNB010174389.1:0-13264 GCA_026074375.1 Tanacetum coccineum
AAGACCACCCTTTGTTTTAAGAGTGATGACCACCTGTGACCAAGAAGGTGGAAGTGCTCTGAGAAACTTCATGTTACAATCTTCATTAGCTTGCATCTGATTGAGTTGACTCAAATTCTGAAACCTGTCATAGCCCTTATGCAGACCCTCTAATTCAGATACCCTAAATTCTGAAAGCTCCTGTTTTAGTATTGATTTCCTCATTTTCTTAGACTCATCATTACCTCCAAATCTGGCTTTGACAGCCAACCAAATATCCCTTGCATCATCTAGATGGTGAAAATCAGCCATATGATCCTCAGGAAGAGACTGAAGCAATATAGTTCTTGCTTTTGTCTCTCTTTGAACAGCAATGTGTTTTTCAACAGAAACAAGAGGAAGAATCATAATATTTCCTTTCGGATCTCTTCCTATCTTTTTCCTACTGTTTCCATTTAGAAAAATGTTCCACAAGTTGTGATCACTGTTTATGATCCAATACTCCATCTTCATGGCCCACGTCTCATATTCTTCCTTCTTTAAGTAAGGAAATTTAGCATTATTGTTTGAGATAGTGGTTGTGTGATATTGTTGGAGTTGCTGAGACTGTGTGGTTTGTGAGGTTTGAGAGTGGTTTGGAGACTCAAAAACTGGTTCAGATGTTGACATAGAGAACACAAGTTCAGTTGTTGATGGGAAAGAGAATGTAGGTACTGATGATGATGGCATAGGGTATGTTTGTGATGGATTTTATGAAGTCATTGTGAAGTTTTTATGAGTAAGAATAGTAAAGTTTCTTTAACAGAGGCTCTCTCCAGGCTCTGATACCACTTGTAGGTCCAGCCCTAGATAGATCTTCAAGCATGTTAAGGTTGTAGAGCACTTATGTAATCATAAGCAACTCTAAGAGAGACTCTAACAAATTAAACTATTGTTTACGTGGAATATAAACAACAGAGTTAAAGAAGAATTACTCAAAACAATGATCCTCTATGGATCTTTTCTATTGATAATAAACGTGTTTTTCTAAATGAATTCAATCAGTCACCTTCATCGCTGTATTTTCTTAATAACCATGAAACCCTAACCCTTGTATCTTAAGATTCGCTAAAACCTAAAGTGATAATGTTATCACTTCCTATTGATATCTCATGCATATCCTTTTACTATCACGAACTAACCATACTATCAACCCGAGTAAGCATAATACACCAGACAATATTGTACTACAGCAGGAATAACTTTTGTTCTGCCAGCACTAACTATAAACTTATCCTTACCAGTAGGAACTACATACCTACCAACAGGAACTTTTACTCTACCAGTAGGAACTACATACCTACTAGTAGTAACTATCTATTACAAAATTCCTAACATGTTATCAACAAAACATGAAAAGATCATAAAATAAAATAAACGTTTTTATCGGTTTATTTGTATTAACAACATCTTCTTCTGCCATCGCCTAAAATCATGCCCCTCAAACTTGTCTAGTTTCTCAAAGTTCGTAGTCATCTCTTTCACCGTATTTCCAGCCATGATCACAACAGAAATTACTTTATACGTTTGTTAGAAATCGTTGGTGTTTGTATAGGGTGTGTGATGATCCTCGAAATCTTACTTGTATCGTGTTGAGTTTACTTTCCGTATAAAGTATTTTAACCTTATATATGCTTGGGTTGCACGGAATCTCTATCGGGATAATACAAGAAGAGTAACAATTTGTGTTCTAGGCACAAGATCACAAATCAAGAACTTAGAGGAATTGTAAAGAGGTTTTCATTTTTTCTCTTGAGACCAATGTATCTGTACATATGACAAATATTAAGAGAATTCTTTGGATGGTTTTGGGCGGTTAGAATCAATTAAACTCGAACTATTTTTAACCAACAAACAAGACTTTACGGCGTAACACTAGGTTGTTACGGCGTAAAGTCATCACTAATTCACTTGTTACGGCATAACCAACAATGGTTACGTCGTAACCAACAAGCCTTTTGATACTGGCTATACATTACGGCGTAACCTAATCGTATAGGTTACGACATAAACACCCCAAAGATATTAGTTCCCTAACCCCATAGGTTTACGGCATAACAACATATGTTACGGCGTAACACCTGCATTTATGTCTTAGTAGATTTCATATTAGCTCAACGAGTGTGCACTCCACACTTCCTTAACTCGTATCCAAGCCGAATATGAACTCTTAATGGTCTCTAGTAAATCATCATTACCTAAATGTCCGTCGATGACACTAAAATCACCAACAACCGGTTCCCAGTTTAACCGGCCAGATCTACCCGGGTTTTAACTCATCGAGAAAAACACGATATTGGTTTGGCGAATACGTTATTGTCACTAAAATCGCCAAATTAGTGTTTGACGAATTAATCATTGCAAACTTATCAGGATACAAATATGTAATTTGTAAAAGATTCTAGAAGATTTAATCAAATAAGAGTGTAACACTTAGTTATTTTTAGAGAGAAAAAGAAAGAATTAAGATGGTAACAAATGGCTCTTATCTTTTGCTTGAAGAACATGAAACATGTAATCCTCTCATTTTTTTTCTTTCTATGCATTTTCTTTTCTTTGCTTATGAAACTCGGGAACATAGTAAGCTTTATTTTATGTAATATTCCCATGTTTTCTTTTTGTTAAGAAGTATGGTGTCAACCTTTCACTTCGACCACATGGGTCTGAGAGTCATTAAAGTAAAGTTTAAGAAAGAAGTGTTCCCGTGTCTAAAGTTGGAGGACTGAAGTTGTCAAAGAAAGTGGAGTTCAAGGTCTCAGCAGGAAGTTTAGAGTCAAAGGCTATATATTTCATTTCTTTCTTTAAGTTATCTCATTCTCTCAATATTTTTTGTGTGTTTTTCATCTTTCTAGGTGAGAGAAACCCTAGTTTCATATTGTTTTGTATTCATCTCTTTTCTGTATTGTAAAACTCTTGTGCTAAATCTTTTAGCCTTTTATAATAAAAGCAGTGATCCAAGGGAAGGTTGGCTGAGTTCACTTTAATCAATTGTGTTTTAAGGCTTTGGTTATAAGTTTTTACATGGTATCAGGGCAGGTTGCTCTATACCAAAGTTCTAAATTGGTTTTTTAAAATTAGGGTTTCAAATAAAATTAGGGGTTTTTGATCTAGTGGTTAGATCATCTGTTTAATTGGTGTTTTTAAGTGGTTTGGTTCTTAGATCTATATATTAGATCTAGTGGTTAATTGATTTTTTAAGAAATTAGGGTTTCTTAAGATTTTGAGGTTTTTTAAGATTCTGGTGTTGTTGCTCTATTAAAGCTGATTGATAGTGATTAATTACTATTCTTGGTCAAGAATTAGGGTTTACTATATCAAACCCTAATTTAGGTTGAGTTGTTTCTTATTCTTGGTGTATTTGTGATTAATTGATCATAAATTGCTTAGTTCTTGCAATAGATTGATAAAACCCTAAAATCAAAAATGAGGGTTTCATTTGTTCTTGATCAATTAAGTGTGTTGTTATCTTTCTTGTGCTAATTATTTGTTTTTAATTGTTTCAGGTTGTTTTCTGATGTGTTGTTGGTTTTCAAGATCTTCCTGATGTTGGTGTTGTTGTTATTCTTGATCTTTAAGTTGTTGTTGCGCGTGCACTGTAACACCCCTAACACTTTTCTCTTAGGAAAATTATGTTCTAGTGTTTTTAGAATTGGTGGAAGGGATAGGTCAAGAGATTTGCTTATTTTTTGTGATTGGATTTGGTTATTGGTGGTTTTGTGTGATTGAAGGAGTTGGTAATTTCTTGATCCTGATATAAACCTATTTTTTGATTTAAAATTTTTGTCTTATCAAGAAATAGTGCCTTGACCTACTTTCCTGAGAAGCAAGGAATCCTGGTTGATCATGATAAGATTTTTGGTACATTTTTATATTTGGGTCTAGCTATCACCAAAAAGGTGGTTTGTGTTTGTTCTTGCAATCTGTGTTGCTGTGTTTTTTGTTGATTCTTGTTTGTTGTCATTATGGTTGAAGGTGATAAGCCCCCTAAGAACAAGAGAGTTGAGGGGGGTAGTAGTGAATTAAAACTTAAGATATATGACCTTATTTATTTACACCCTTAAGACATTGGTTGTAAGTTGATTACCTTAAAGCTTGAAGGTACTGCGAATTATAAGGTTTAGTCGGCTACAGTGCAGTTGGCTTTACATACTAGGAATAAAAGTAATTTTATAAATGGTAAATGTGTTAGAGATACTAAAAATGAACCTTTGCAAGAACAATGGGACATATGTAATGCAGTTGTGTTATTTTGGTTGTTGGGTTATGTGTCTTAGGATTTGTATAAAGTTTAAGTGTTTTCTAAAAACTCTAAGGATGTTTGGGATGATTTAGAAGAAACTTATAATAAACAAGATGGATTTGTTATTTTTAACCTACATCATAAAATCTATACTTTAACTCAATCTGGAATGCCTTTATCTGAGTATTATCATAAGTGCAATTGTAACAACCCGAGTTTCACGACGCGTATGACGATCGCGAGTTCGACGTCATTATAATTATTTTACGAGTTTTCGTAAGCGAACGTCGACATTTAAAATTTTTATTTTTCGTAATTAATTATTTTTGTATTTTATTGTGAACGGAATTTTTAAATATTTATTTTTAACGTTTCGCGAGTCAACGTTTGATTACGCGTTCGTTAATTGTTTTAAGCAATCGTAAAAATCTACGACGCACCTCATTAATATTTTCTTGGCCGTAAAATATTATTTTGAACATTGTCACCTTGTTTCTTGCCTTTGGCCACGACTCGCGTCTTATTTAAACTTTATACAAATTACATTTTATTTAAACTTTGACACAAGATTTTTGCAAGATAATAAAAAGAAAAAAAATTATGCATGCATGCCTAGCTCTCCCCTAGCCGGCTACAACAACACACAACACTCCACCTATTTTGATTTCCAAGAATTTTTATGATTACTTGCTTGCTTCCCATGTTGGTATAAATCTCACATACACACACATAGTTATAGTTTTCAAGATCATTTCTCTCCCTTGCTCCCTCTTGAAACCGAACGGCAACAACACCCCAACACCAAGATAAAATCTCAATTTGATTCCAAGAATAATGAAAAACCCATTAAACCTCACTTAAAAATGATACAAGGTTA
Source organism: Tanacetum coccineum (assembly GCA_026074375.1). Lineage (NCBI taxonomy): Eukaryota > Viridiplantae > Streptophyta > Magnoliopsida > Asterales > Asteraceae > Tanacetum > Tanacetum coccineum. The sequence goes on from BQNB010174389.1 coordinate 5,136, forward strand.
ACATGAAACAAGCAAGACTTGATTTCTTGTCCTTCTCCTTTCTTTTCTTGGTTCGGTCTAACAACACCACTCACACAAACATTTCTTTGGTTTTTCTAACTATCAAGAATGGTTTAAATGATGATAATATAATCATCTATGCAAGAAAAATGGACATGCATTAAGGTTTCGAGCAAGGTTAAATTTTATTGAAACAAGAGGGCTTTTGGGGTTGGTTGTGGGTTCGAATCAAGCTAGAGGCACACAAGGGTGTGTTTGATTTATTAAAAAGTCATTTGGGTTTATTTGAGTTAAGATTTGGTTTGGTTTGGTTGGGGTGAGCCGCGGCATACGCAACAAAGGAAGAAGACGAAATCTTGATCGAGTCCGACATAGCTCTAATAGCATTGTGAGCCTCCTTTAAACTTTGTTTTGTTTGTTTTAATTATTCGATTCGGTTTGAATGGCATGCATGTGATGGATCGGGGAAAACTTGCGAGAATGAGCTAGATAATATTGTCGATTAATTGAGCAAGTTTAGATTATAATTATATGTCATTTTAAACATGTTCTAGTTGATTTAAATGCCTAAAAATGATTTTTAAGGTGTTTTGTAAAATGTAAACATGAGCAGAAAGTTTGGCACGCCAAACGAGAACCGAGATTTTATAAAATCTGATTTTAGGCTTTGAAATAAGATAAAGCTATCCGAGACGATCGTTTCGATATAAGATAGAGCTTCTAACTCCTAATAACGAAAAAGTTAGAGCGAAAACGAGATATATATTCTCATGGTAAAAATTCAGCACTTATAAATAATTGTGCTTGCTGTCAGGATTTTAAAAGCTCGATTTGGGCACTTTCGAGTCCGTTTCGGCCTTCCGGCGAAACACGAAAGTTGCTCAGAATGATGTTTTACTGTTTCGCGAGGCTCGCCAATTTTAAAATCAAGTGATAACGGGTCAAAACCCATGGTCAAAGTCTGTGTTTATATTTAAAATAGTCAAGTGCCAGCAGAATCTCGTAAGGGCATTTTCGTCATTTTCCGTCGAGTTCTGGGTCTCGGCTAAAACTAAAAAGTTGTCCGGAATATCGTTTCGCATAAAATCTCTTTTTACTCCGAGACATGAAATTGTGATTTAGCGGGTCATTTAGAGCGGGTCAGATTTAATTATAAATATATATGTAAAAGTCAAACGTAAGAATAACTTGACGAATATATGTCGAAAGAGTTTAAGTGATAGTAAAATAATATCGATAAGATATTTAGAGATCAACAAGTGTTTTACGACCATTAGTCGGGACTAAAAACGTAAAGTTTAAATATGGTAACTTTTGGTAATACACGAACGTAACCTCGTTACGGATAATTAATAACCGGAATGAATGTCGGAAGTATGATAAGATAAATAAATAACTTTTATAAATATAATTAAGTGTCAAGACCTACTAAAAATGGTAAATTTCTGAAAATAGTAACTTTCTAAAAATAGAAAGTTTCCTAAAATGGGAAGTTTTCGACTAGGTTACGTGAGGAATAATTATAACTTAATATTGTGGGGTTTTAAGATCTAAGGCGCAAGCGGGTTTCTCATCACATGTATGAATACGTATATTATATATATATGATTTTAATGATACGATGTACGCATCGTCGATCGTACTTTTCGGTATAATAATCGAGCAGCTCTAATTATAGGTCGTGATCGTGTTTGTAGATTCTTCGTACTAGATTTCATTATTTGATCACCGGCTATTGATCGAGGTGAGTTCATAGCCTCGCTTTTAAAGTTTTCAATGTTTTTAACTCCGCGAGTTATATATATATATATATATATATATATTATTATCTATATACTATAGATAAATATGTATACTGATTTCTAACTTATACGATTGTACGATCGTCGATGTACCTTATCGGTATAAGATCGAGCGGCTTAATTATAGGTCGTGATGATCGTGTTCGTGGATCTTCGTACTAGATTTCATTATTTGTTCGCGGCTATTGATCAAGGTGAGTTCCATTGCCTCGCTTTTAAATTTATCAACGTTTTTTAACTTCGCGGGAGGGGGATATATTGCTTTGTTTTGTGAAAATTGAACGCAAAATGTTTTTGATACTTGAATATGATTTCCTTCACTACTTAGTTTATAGGTATATGCCTTTTTTTGTGTATCCGTTAATTGCCTACTTTGTGTTGGTGAACGCTAATGCATTAAATAGATCTATTGGGTTTGACAACCCTGTCCGGGGTTTGAATTAGTGGTGAGCACCCCGTAATAGACATTTTGTTATTAGTATTAGGGGAAGTGGCATACTTCCCGGAAATGATTCCGTCCTACGGGATGAATGTGTTAAGTTTTGGTACATGGGCTCTTTAGTTGGAAATCATAAAAGTTATAACTTGCTTACTCACAAAGCAACGTTATTGATGTTTTGTGGAACCCAAATTATGCGTTCTATGTGTCGATTATAAACTCTATGAATTCACTCAACGTTTTGTTGACCTAAGCATGTATCTCAGGTTAATTGCTGTTGATGGCTTGGATGGAACGGAACGCGGATGTCAAGGACGGTGCCTCGGTGAAATAATGTCATAAACTAAATTCAATGTTTTAAAATTAAGTCGTGATGTGACTTTTAGAAAATAAACTTCTATAATGGTATTGGGACCTATGTAACTCTGATCTTTCTAATAAATGAAATTGTGTTTTATAAACGTATCTTTGAACGTTTACTGGGACTCGTGTGCATGTATTATGAATTAGCACCCCAATCGTTGTATTCCGCTGCGTATCGTATTTTGGGGGTGTTACAGAGTGGTATCAGAGCACGAGTTGTAGTGAACTAAGTCGTTTTACAAAACTTGGACTACAATTGTTTTTGGAAAATTTCCACGAGTCTTTCACCGCTGTCCGATATCTGCGCGCGTATCGTTCCCGATCCTTAGAAGCCTTATGTGGCATATATATGCTTGCATATTATGTGCGTAACAAGTGGGATACACTTGGTATAAGTAATGAATATATGATTATATATACATACGACATCTATTCTATGATGTATGGTTATATACACGTAATTTGATATTCGCATCTCGCGAAAAGCTTAAAAATCTTCTTTATGCGTTTGATGCAACGTTATAAAAACCATCCTAATATGTGATGAGTATAAATCTTTGCATATGATTAAAAATATGTATGATGACTGCTAATATATGTATTTCTTTTCTTTTGTAGTGTCATGGGCGAACCGTTGTCACCCGATTGCGTATTTGATTTCCCGATGGATGAGCCACATCCTGCATACAATTACTTTGCACCTGCACCGTTACCTGGGTATGCTGGTAACCCGAATAACAACAATGGGTGGCTGGCGGCGGATGATTACTTACTTGGGGAGCTCAAGGCTATGGTGGACGAGCAGATGGTCGTTCCCGCGGTTGATGAGATTGTCGAGCAGATAGATATGTATGTCGTTGAGGAGGTCGTTGAGCCAGTAGTTGAGGCGGAGGAGGAGCAGGTGATCGCTCCCGTAGCTGATGTAGTAGAGGGGCAGATGGATGCTCCAATAATGGACATGGAGGATGATTTGGCTGTGCTATTTGGTGATGATGACTTTGAAGATGACGCCTCAGATGGGTTTGGTAAGGAGGAGGTCTGGGAGGTAAATAAGGACTGGTTGATGGCTCCTACTACACCACCTCCAGTGCTAGCGGTGCCACCACCCAGCGTTTACAAGGTTGGAGGTCCATCTACTGAGGGATTGTCTTTTCCTCAGGTAGCCCCAAGACTTCCTGTACCTCCATGTATGATCGAGGATTTGAGTACCCGTCTGGATAACCTAGAGTACGAGCATGGGCAGTTAGTGCAGAGGGTTATTTAGGGGAGTGATGTGGAGATAGCAGCTGGTATTATCATTGGAGAGATTGGTCCGAGAGTCCTTGTTGTAGAGGGGCAAATGCAGGTGATGGCGTCCCAGATGATTCAGGCTGTGGATAGAGTGGAGCAGGTTGGTGTTCAGGTCGAGTTGGGTCAGCATACTTCTACCCAGAGAGACGAGACGGTTACGGGATTGACTCGGCAGGTTCAGGCCTTGCAGGCAGATGTGCAGTAGAGAGACACGCAGATCCAACAGCTGCAGACTACTGTTATCGAGATGAGCAGCAGGGAGAGCACGCTGATGCGGTGCATTTTAGGATTAGAGAAACGGAATGCAGCTTTAGAGAGAAGACCACCAGGACCTCAGTAGTCCTGTTTGTATTTCATTTTGATTTTTGATTTAGATGATGACCATTTGTATAGCCACTAAATTGCTAGTGTCAGTTAGTGAGGTCATGCTGTCGGGTGTATTTTGGTTTTTGTAAACATCGCAGCCATTCGGATATATTAGGACTCTTGTATTAGAAACTTAGACTCATTACGATTGGATGTATCGTTCTTGGAGCCGAAGATATTGTAAATCTTGGGGGAATTTTGGTGGTACTTGTACTACCCCTGGCATTGGTATTATTATGGTTATGAAACTACGATTATTATTTGATTATGAGTTGTACGATCGTGAATGTTGACGAGTTGAGTAGCCCTGTTATTAGATTGACTTAACCATGAGAGTGGAATGATTCCGGTTAGTAAGTCCTTTGCACATGTACGATATTATCTTGCATAGTCCATGAGTGGGTATTATTTTTGAAACTTGCGGTGACCGTTGACCAAACTGTATTCAATAATGTTTTGTGACTTGATGGTTTTAAAACTGTGAATTCAAATAACGAATTTGTGTGTTGAACGAATTTCGTTGCGCTAATCATAATAAATATGTTGTATAATTTGTTTGTATAAACCATGGAAAATGTTTCAAATTTCATAAACTGACCCTATGGTGTCAAATAAAATTTCCTTTTCAAAAAAAAATTTCTTCTTTCCTTTTAAATAATAAGAATGGAAGATGGAATGATACTATCTTCTTTTCTTTCTTCTGAAATAATTTGATTTTTACTCTTTGAAAAAAAAAATTGGAACTAATTTACTCTTGTAACGTAAGAAAAAGAAACGTTTTGATGAGGAAGAACATGATGTCGTTTGGTCCTCAATTATGCATAACCTGATCAACTATGCATAATTTAGGAAGAACCATGCTATGTCGGATAAATCGTCACCCTTAAAACACTTAGTAATTGAGATAAATGTTTGGGTCAAGCTTCCGGAAGGAGAAAATATTTTTACCCTATTACGGATTCTTATGCAAGTAACCCTATTCTTATTGACTGCATGGTGAGAGTCTCATGCGAGTCATTATGACCGAGTCGTTCCAATCAGAAATACCTACGGTATTGTTCGGAACGAGTGTGTCTAAAAGGGAGTGATGTTTAGTTCGTAGTATCTAGGAGCGGTGATGGTTATGAAGACATGTCAAGACCAAGTATAGTCGGTGTGCTAGTAAGCAATGATAGATTTGAGCTATCAAGGGTGTAAACCTGATACCGACACTAAGAAGGAATCTTTTTGGAAATGTAAAGATTCCTAAGGTGGGTGGAAGCTGAGATGGTTAGTCCCGAGGTTGAAAGTGAGAAATGGAGAAGACCTCTCCTGCATTGGATGTATGACGCCTTAAATGTATCAACTGATGGTCGTGAAGAAGACTTCTTTCCCCGAAATGGAGTGTAGTGGTAGTGTAGTTGTAAGTATACCTGATGACGTCATGGATTTTAATGAAACACTATACGATACTTGACCTACGGTTAAGTGTAGTGGCCCTTACTCCGGGACGTGACGACTTCTGTGTGTATAAAAGAGTGAAAAGATTAAAGACTCTAGCCGAGTGGTGACATCCGTTTCCATCCTGAAGGAAATGAACTAAATAGCTAACGCCTTAATCCGAACGGTATTAAATTAGGAATGTGAGTGATTATTTTGATTCGGTGATATGATTCATCGGGGATATTACGCGATGAGATGAGACCAAGCCAACGGTGCTTGTCGCCATGAAGAAACGTTGAAATTTTTGATTTTCGTCGAACGAGCAATAAATCCATGATGCTCATTGTTTCCTTAATTTATTTTTATTTGTCATTAGACATCATGTGTTGTAGCGGGATTGTCGCCACCAAATTTTGTGGAATATGTGATATGTGCTTTACATGGTAGTGAGGGTTCTTGTCACTTTTTAGTGGCCAGTGATGCGGTTTAGGATGAAAACGAATGGGTGTAATCGCCCAAGGGAGAATTTAAGACGTATTTAGGTAGGCGGTCATCACCGAAAGTCTTGATTGACGATGGTGGCTTGAAGTACCTATGAGAGTGATGTAGACTAATTAGAATTAGCCGTGTTTATATTGGAATTATCGTCGAGGTGACTTGACTTTGTGGCAAGCTCGGTACGATGAGGAAAATGTGACCGTAGGGGTATAAAACCTAAGTGTTAGATAAAATGATTATGCCAAAAGCTCCAAAAGAAAGCGAATCTGATATGTGATAATAATCGCTAATGCTTGGTTGAGAGCGGGCAAGATGAATGCCTTTGTATGAGGTTAATTCATCAAGGCATCATGCAAAAGATGGCGAGCATATAATAGATACTTATGTGATTATATAGGCAGGTGTAGCTATGTCGTAAGATGATTAGGAGATCTAATGTGTTTCGGATTATTTTTCGCGACCGGTGAGGCATTGTTGAATGAGACCGGAAGGGCGACATGTGTATTTCAGTTTTGAATAATAATGAGTAAATATCAAATTTGATCATTAACGCCTATCTTGGTTTTAGTAAGCAACGTATGTTTTGGATTTTTGGTAATGAAGTATATTCTCGGTTTTGAACATTGGTATAATCCCGTATTTGAGCGCGACATATATTTTGATTTTAATTAGCGACGTAAGTTCCGGCCTTGGTTTTGATAAGTGAGATGCGTTTGGTTTTGTTGTCTTTATGATCCCCAACTAAGTTTGGATCGATCATTATTTTGGAAAATTTCTCGTGAGAACGGCATGATGATTATTTTAATCGGATACATTCTGCGACGTATATTATCCCTCGTAAAGAGCGCGACTATAAAAATTAGAACGACGTGATTGGTTTAATCGAATATATTTTTGTAATTTGTTTTGCCTCTTGTGATAAGAGCCTTTACGATTGTATTTATATTTTGTTGGTATAATTACCATTTGTTTCGACAGACTTTCCATCCGGAATGGTCAAGGCGAATGGAGGACTTATCATTTGTTTAATTAAGAACACATGAACCCGCGCGGTGGCGAGAAGCCATCATGCCGCGAACAAACGATAAGGCGAGTATGAAAGGACGAGCGCCGAGGACGGCACCCTTTTAAGGTGGGTGGAATGTAACAACCCGAGTTTCACGACGCGTATGACGATCGCGAGTTCGACGTCATTATAATTATTTTACGAGTTTTCGTAAGCGAACGTCGACATTTAAAATTTTTATTTGTCGTAATTAATTATTTTTGTATTTTATTGTGAACGGAATTTTTAAATATTTATTTTTAACGTTTCGCGAGTCAACGTTTGATTGCGCGTTCGTTAATTGTTTTAAGCAATCGTAAAAATCTACGACGCACCTCGTTAATATTTTCTTGGCCGTAAAATATTATTCTGAACATTGTCACCTTGTTTCTTGCCTTTGGCCACGACTCGCGTTTATAACTCGCGTCTTATTTAAACTTGTACAAGTTACATTTTATTTAAACTTTGACAATAGATTTTTGCAAGATAATAAAAAGAAAAAAAAATTATGCATGCATGCATGCCTAGCTCTCCCCTAGCCGGCTACAACAACACACAACACTCCACCTATTTTGATTTCCAAGAATTTTTATGATTACTTGCTTGCTTCCCATGTTGGTAAAAATCTCAGATACACATACATAGTTATAGTTTTCAAGATCATTTCTCTCCCTTGCTCCCTCTTGAAACCGAACGGCAACAACACCCCAACACCAAGATAAAATCTCAATTTGATTCCAAGAATAATGAAAAACCCATTAAACCTCACTTAAAAATGATACAAGGTTAACATGAAACAAGCAAGACTTGATTTCTGTCCTTTTCCTTTCTTTTCTTGGTTCGGTCTAACAACACCACTCACACAAACATTTCTTCGGTTTTTCTAACTATCAAGAATGGTTTA
>BQNB010174390.1:0-13264 GCA_026074375.1 Tanacetum coccineum
GTTGCCCGTCACCCTCGTTAGTGTAATGTGTAAGTATTCCCCTTATCCTATTACGATTTGGTCAGTTTCGTTTCTACGTGATCACCTAAGCATGCAGCTCCGAATGCGCTTTTCCCACCCAATAGTTAAACCACGCGTAATAAATACTTAATTAGCTATCCTCCCAAACATAAGGGTTTCACTTAGTTCTAATCGTGTTTCACTAGACGTCTATGCTAATGTAATATCTTATAGCTAGTTTTCTAATGCCTAACGCGCACAGTCTAACAAGAAGCAACAAATTAGAGTTCTCAAACTTGGTTTCATGCAACCATAAGCAAACACATAATAAATTTAGCCAAACCTGTTAACAAGAAGAAAGAAAAACAATTAATCATCAAACACATAGACATATTTGAATGATTAAAGATTGGATTACTTATCTTCAAACCAACATGAGAGTATGTAAGTACAAGGGGCATAAAAAGCCCTAAAAATCATATATAGTAGCTGCACAATAGACCTCCAAAGTGTTGGTTTATGCTCATGTCATATGGATATTTATACGCCTAATAATACGTGAGCCTGCATGGTCACACACGTATACACTTAGATATCACTCTACTGGAAAGTATATATTCATATAAGTATATATTTATTATATATGTATGTAATCCTCGATTAATGTATATAATAAATATAAGTGTATATTTATTATGTACATTAATATTTCAGTGATAGAATAGTAATGGTCGTTAATTAGTTCGTTTATGAATAATTAACTATAAGGTTTTTTAATTAATGTGTAATTAAAAGTAATTATACATAATAATTAGAAAAGTCAAAAAGTCTACTCAAGTGGTGTTTGGGTTGACGTTTGACCGGCCATAGGCCCATGGGGTTTATGGGTTGGGTTTTTGAGTTAGCTTTTTCCCTAAGCAAGGTATTTTAGGTAAACCCTAATCCACCTAGCATAAATAGGGGATTACCTAGCTCATTATAATAATCCGTCTTCTTCTCTCCTCCTTGTAGTTGACGAACCAAACACACCCTTGGGGAAAAGGTGTTTGAGTTCGATTACTTGTAGTATTCTTCGTACATTGGTTCATGGAACTAGCATTCAGGTGATATTGGTTAATGTGTAGTGTGGATACACGTAGAGGTCGCTTACTTTAGCAACTCGAAGGGGTTTTGGTTCGTATGTATTACACATATGCGTGTACTCGAAGAAGTCTCGTTTCTTCACTAGCTTGGTTGCTAGAGGTACATTTTTTCGTTTATGTTTTATGTTAATTATAGTTGCTATATGAGTTTACTTCCGTTGCGCAGCTCGTATAATATTAATGTAATATTAGGTTATTTAGATAACCAGTTCCAACAGTGGCATCACGAGCCAAATCATATAGCTTTATAATTACATAAAAAAGGGTAAAAATACCTAAAATATGCATATTTTGTGATATTTTTTTGCTTTCTATGTGCAATCTATTTTAAGAATTTATTTAGTGAAATAATTACTCCTATAAAACACATAAAATCTGAAAATATTAATATGGTAAGTATTTTTGCAAGATCCGACTAAAATAAAAACGCATATTTTTTTGAATATTTCTTGCCTTCTATGCGAAATCTAATTTAGGAAATTATTTAGTAAAATATATTTGTCCTAAATATCACATAAAAATCTGGAAATTAAAATATGGTTAATATTTTTACTTTGTTTTATTCTCTTATTATGTTGTGCGGCTTATAATTTGCGTTTAAATGATATATTGTTGCTTATTTATTATTTATAAATTGTTAACCATGAGTTACGTGCATGTAAACCATGGTTATTAAGCTAATATATCTATGCATGCTTGTATATTTGGTATGTATGAAATCTTTGCTACGTGAATTAATTGTTTAATTGCAAAAGCTGTGAAGACTTTTGTTGAACTCTTGTTTAATTACGTACATTGATTGTGTTTAGTATGATTAATTATTTGATTTGGTTTTGCATGCTTATGTATATGTGGAATTTTTTTAATATATATAAATTCAAAAATGATTTTCAAAAATTAATATGATTAAAATGCTTATTGTATGTATATTGATATGTACACTTTGCTAAATCTCTTTGATATATACGTAAACTTGTTATTTCTTGCAACGTTCTATAACGTATGGGTTTAGTGGTTTCCACAAGGGAACCCGCGACAGAACAACGCAAGAATAAACATTTTACATAAACATTTTAACAATATTTAAAGTATGTTGTAAACATTACTAGGTTTTGATTATTTTCCATGAGGAATTAAACTTATCCGTAGTAAAATTACTTATACATGGAAATGTTGTAAAGATGGTAACCCTAATTTTATAAATGGCATGTGGTTTATAAAATTATGGGATTTCTATTTATAGAAAGTTTTTAAACAAAATTGGAAATGTTTTAAAAATTATTAGTGTTATAAGGTTGTGTGCATGCTTCCTTATACACATTTTTGGTAACCTTGTTTTTGTCAAATATTTATACCCTAGAAATTAAGTTATTTGCCATCCAAGTATGAAATCACTTGAGTTTGTTCTTTTACTCTAAGACAGTCATAGATGAATTTTGCAAAACAAGGTAATATAACAATCGTATGGTTAGACCTGAGACTGTATAATTACTGATTTTGTATTGGATGACTTATATCGAGTATTGTTGGTTAGACCTTCGACCCGAGGCATACGATGGGGTAAAACATGCTCACTTGACATTATAATTATGGATTATGATGCCTTGGGCCCCATAAACCTAAGATTTGCACATGTTGGCAATTATCACCCATTGATTACCTTTTGAGTTTACCATTTCTAGTAGATCAACTGCATTAATGGTAAAACGTCAAGTTGGATCTTATACTCTTGTTAAAATTAAGTGTTTATACATAATAAACATGGGTAGTTAATTTTTAAGGGATGAATTATTGAAAATACTAAAAATGAAATTTGCAAGTTCTTTTAATGTATTTATGCAACGTATACCGTAAACAAAAGTTTGCTCTTACTTGTGGAATACAAACTGTGTCTAATTTTCCTAAAGAAAAGGAAGACTACTTCTTATACCTTTTACTTGTGGAAAAAGTTGTAATAGAAATAATAGAATTATCCTAAATTCTAATCAAACTGATACCAAACTTAATCTTTCAAGATTGCTTCAATATCCTTATTCGGTTTTGAAATCTTTGAATCATAATAAGAAACTTGAATAACTAAAGAACTTGTGTCTATAGCTACCAAATGAAATATCTTGTTTATATTTATGAGGTTGATTAGAAGACAAAAATATCACAACAAAACTGGAAAAGGCAATAACTAGAGAACTCGTATCTATAGTTGTTTCCTTAAAACCAGTAAGAGACGCTACACACTCTTGAGGTAAAGTGAGCTGATAAAGGAGGAATTGCATGCCAATTTTTCAAGTTAATAAATAGCTGAGATGGCTAGAACTTGAACACACTTCCTTAGATATCTAAGTACTTGCTTACTAGTCCAAGTGACTCGCATTAGCAATAATGTGTAGATATTCAATAAATAGAAAGATAAATTGCAAATTACTTTTGCTAGTGAAGGAACACTCACAATGTTGTCAGATCGAGTGGGAGTAATGCATTTTATAAACGAAAATGACAAACTTGCAATGTTGTCAAATTCATTGGTAGTTATGAGTTGTTTATTGATGTGTTGTTATGTGGTGTATATTTTTATGATTCAAGTTTTAAATTTATATTTTGTCGACTTAACCAAAAACTACACTTTAACGGGCAATGTACCCGGTCGGTGGTAGATTCGTGGTAAGTAGGGTGTCGAACACTTGAAGCGAGGTTAAATCTCTTAATTTATTAATATTTTGGTTTACTAATCTAAGTTAATTCTAATCTAAGTCAACTATGCAAATCCAAAGTTAGTCTATTTTAATTCTAACATGTAAAAGGGTATCACCTTAGAGGACTGGCACGGGTTTGGTGGTGACTACAATCAATTCAAGATACTTTAACCCACACAAGTAAATTAACATAAGATAAAGAGCATCAAGACTTATAATAGAAAATGAATAAGCCATCATTAATCCGATTAGAAGTTGGTTTGTTTAATCAGTGCAATGATTACTTATCTCGACGTGGCATATCATTCTTAAGACTTAGGCGGGACTTCTTCCTAAGACCTAGACACATTAATTCTGTCACAATTAAAGCATCCGCATAAAGCATCCTTAATTTGTCTAATTATAATCTATCTTAAGGGATTAAAGCAATGGTGATTCTTGTTAAACCCTACTCAAAGAGCCTTTACCCACTTACTTGCTTAACGGTATTTATACACTTAGTAGTCCCTTGTCCGTATACTATCCAATGGAATCAGAACGTTATTTGTTGAATTATCTAGGAACACCTGCTAGTCAACTTGTTCACTAAAGCAAAGACACTATCCGATATCTAGTTAAGCCAGAAGCGTATCCTAGCACGGATTTAGAAGGACAATATTTGTGATCCTGTTATTCTAGATGTATAAATTGATAAACATAAACAAGCATACAATGATAAATTAAGCAATCAAGATATAAACAAAACCAAACATTCAGATCTTTATAATAATCGCTAATACCCGAAGGTATTAGCCTTCAAACATCATAATTAATACAAGAGTAATGGTTTAGCCAAGGTAAACTAACCGAGTTAACGAATGATACCAACAACTGAATGATTACAAAAGTATAAGAAATTACACGTTGTCTCTTATGGATTGGATCGCGTTGCGATACCTCTTCTGCTCTTTTTCTCCTCTGAAAATGACTTTTGTGGTTTAGGTATCGAGAATATGATTTAGCACACTTAAAACTTGTTTTTGAGTTTTGTATTTATAAGGTCTGGAGTCGGTGCGATACGACGTATCGAATGGATTCGATACAGCGTATTAGGGGTTTCTTGGAGTAGGGACCACGTTTGATATCTTCCAAAATATTCACCTTCTATATCTCCAATATGGCGTATTGGTCTTCTCTGGATACGGCGTATTGATCATGTTTCCTTTGTAGTCTTTGGTGTGTGTAGGCACAGATACGCCGTATCTTCCTTGATCGATACGGCGTGTTGGTTGTCAGAACAGTAATCTTCAAAATATCTTCGTTTAAGCTCCAGAATGCGCGCCTTTTAGTCAAGTTTCACCAAGTACTCCGTAATTACTGCAATTCTCAAATACAAATGATTAAGTAACAATTCTTTTCAATAATTATACAAAATGAGTTAATTATATGGGATAAATGATGCTATAAAATAGACATTATTTGATGTCATCAAATATCCCCCCCTACTTGAATCCTACTTGTCCTCAAGTAGCCTTTAGAAGTTTATAAAAATGTATCCCTAAGGATATTTTCCATTAAAGCATTTATTTGATCTATTACAAGTACACAACCAAACACCTCACGAAATAGGAAGATGAAAACACTCAAATCACCTCAAATCACTCAACTAATCTATGTGGTAACATGTAACTAATTCGCTCAATTTCTTGGTCGTGACGAGTGTTCTATCATAAGCTTGGCAAGGATACACATCTCCACCGCTAAAGCTAAGGAGTAACAAGTTTATAAAGGTAAATACGGGTTTATATGATAAGGCTTAGGGTATGTTTGGTATGATGAAATGAAGTAGTGACGGAATGGAATGAACATCGTAATGGAATAAATGAAGTAATGGAATGACGCATTACGATTGTAATTATGTTTGGTTGCAAAAATAAAATGGAATGTAATCGATAATAAAAAGACTAAAATAGACTTTGTTAAGTATGTTTTTTTGTTTGATGGGTAATTAATAAAGGGTTTTTATGTAATTATCATTCCATTCCAAGACGTAATGGAAAAAAACAAGGGGTGCCTAATGAATGAAAATGATGGTTTTTGATGTAATGAGTGATTGCATGCAATAAGTCATTACATTTTATTATTGTAAACAAACATGATTTTTTCATTCTGCCGTAATGGTGTTTTCCATTCCAACTCTCATTACGACGTACCAAACACTATGTTAGGGTTGATCATTCCTTAATCTTTCACCAAAAGTACCACTTCAACAAGGCAGCTGAAGCACACATACATGGCCGTAATAACGGAATAGACATGTGTGTTCGATCACATCCTCATTCGAATTTAACCAACGGTTGGGATGAAGAATCATATAGGGTAGGGACCTTCTAACTTTCACCAAAAGTCGTAAACCAACGAGGCAGCTGAGACATGCATACATGGCCATAATGACGAAATAGACATGCATGCTCGTACACATCCTCATTCGCATAAAACCAGCGGCTAGTCATTAGGAAAGAAAAGTAAATTGTTGTTAAATAAAAATTACGAAACAAATAAATTAAGCCTAAAATACAAGTTGCTAGACACTTTTTCTCGACCGTTACCATGATAAAGATACGACTATTTACAACGTCTTGATCATAGATCAAAAACAACAACCTAAGTTGGCGTTCCCGTAACGGTCAACTTCCCAATCATCCCATACTTTACATACTTTACAAGGTAAGTGGCGATATCCACCACTTTATACAATAATCTACGTCGTCGATTTGTATCAACGAATAATCGATCCTTCTTGTAATTCCTTCGGTAGTTGCGAAACGATTATCTTCAAACTTTCCTTCTTTTCTTTGTTGTGATTTTTCTAATTTTTTTTTATTTTTTTCACTATACTACGAAACTCGGTGTAATTTTACCATCTTCACGATCATAATAATTCCGGATAATTCCTTTGGTAATTCTTCATTCTTCGGACGTACCATCAATTGTGTTGGTAGTAAAAATACATGAGTTCTGACTATAATATACATTCCCATTTGCGATGTGCAAATTCTTCCAACCGTACCAAAATTGACACAAGACTCAGGAAATACATACTTTACACTTTAAGCAACTAGCAACTGTAAAATAAACTTAATCTAAGAGGGTAGGCTAAGGTGTAAAGGTGTAGCAAAATAAACAATTGGTGTATTTCCTAAAGGATTGGCTCTACGGGTTGTTCTAGGGGTATCTTACTCTTGAAGTGAGAGTAAACAAAGGGTTTATACGATGGTTAACTAACCAGTGTAGTTAGTTAATACGCAATATGTAAAGGCGTTTTGGGTGTAATCCTAAAATTTACCAACTTAAACAAGTTACTCCATCTAAATCCATAGTACTCGTCATTGTGGTCTCGAATGATATACCAAGACAAGTTCTAAAGTCTACAATATCACCGGCACACTTATATTTTGTGGAATTTAGGTAAACATTTGGAAACGGATAGGTTAAATCCTTACAATATCTAGTAAGGGTTGTTGTGTGTGGGTTATGTATCAAGTAATTTCTCAAAGTAATGCTGAAATTTTTTAATTTTGACAATCATTTAAGCAATTTAGTGTGAAAAATAGGACACGTAATCATTCTAATTCCCACCGCCCCCCCCACCACTTCAATTATACAACTCCCGTTGTATAGATAAAACATTAAATACGGGAATTAAAAAGAATTAGAATGAGAAACTCCCCTGATATTTGCTCGGTAGATTCTCCATGTTGAGTTTATTGAGCAAGAATTCGTGTTGAACAGCCGCCTTGAAGTTTCAAGACTCTAACACTTCAAGATCTCCAGATTTGTAAATTCTCCACCAATATTCGTCGATATTTCTTTCACGAGGTCCTGTGTAAAATAGAAAAAATGTGCATTCCTATTTTTGGTACCTATGGTTAATTTAAACTAAACTAGACACACTAAATACGAGTCAGTCTGGTGAATACGCGTATCCAAGAGCATGGAATACGCTGTATTGCCAGAACTGACAATAATGTTTTTAAAGTGCATAAAAATAAAGACTGATAACGTCCAGACAATCAATACGCCGTATGGTATGGAGTGGATACGCCGTATTGATGTCTGGGAAGACAGACTCGATAAAAATAAATAACGATTTGGGTTGTCTCCTGGGAATCACTTTTGTTTACAGCAAAGTCTTTAAGTTAGACTTTTCTTCAGTTTTCTCTTCACCCGACTCTAGTTACCATCCATCATGCGAAATATTTCCTGGTATGCTCGGCATGCATCATCGCTTGTTCTTGCCAAATCGTCGTATTCATCTTCTTTTAACAGCAACATACTCTTCATCTTGTCCAAATAAATACTTGATCATCTCGAATCTTCTTATATTGCATACCGGCAGTTCATGAGTTTCACATAACTCTTGTCTTTCATCATGAGTTTCATTCTCATAATCTATTTCATCGTGATTATGGTAGGTAATCTCATGGCTTTCCCATCTTTTCCAACCATCATTGCATGATTCATCATCACTAATTAAGCCTTCCATGATAGCTTTATTTCTTAAAGCTTGTTCTTTTAGCTCGCTATCCTTCAAGGATTCGTACCATTCATAATCTTGGTAATGGAGTGATTTTCCAACTATGTAAGCTCCCAGTAAGTTTCCTCCATTACAGTATCCATCATTCTTCCAACTACATGTTGGCTATTTTGAACGTCCAATTTTATAATTGAAGGGCTTACAATAATGCTTAACTGGTGTGGGTTCAGTCCAAACTCCAGCGTCAGTCCATGGTTTCTCATTAACCCATGGTATATCTTTGTTCCATTCATAGATCCAATCATCCTTATATTCTTCATAAGTCTTGAATCCCTCAATGTCCTTAGTAAGTAAGTCTGGATCGATTTGCAAAAGATAGTTAAATTCTTTGAAGGTCTTGCACATAGGCGTCTCAAAATCAAATATATTAGTGTCGATCCTAAAGACTTCAGCAACTTCATCTTCATTATCAGAAGATTCTTCATCAGTAAGCTCAACTTCGTCATCTCCTCTAATCCAGTAAATCCATAATGCTTTCTTTATGTAATGATCCATCGTCTTGTAGTTAAAAATTTCTGACCCTAACCATTCAGTAAATGCAACATCAGATGGATCATATCCCATATCATCATCACCTTCATGTGACACTCGTTGCTCTGAATCATCATCCTTGTTTGACTCACATAGGATGTTAGCAACTTCAACTTCATATGTGAATAAACAATCATCCATTCCGCTCATCCGGTTGAATTCTATGTTGAAAACTTCAAGTGATGTATCGTAAGTGAGTGAAACATCTTTGACCATAAGATCCTCAAGTTTCTCGAACTCTCCTTTGATTACCTTTGTCATTCTAACTGAAAAATAACTAGAAAATTATCAGTAGAACCAGCAGGAAAAAGGTTTTAAAAAAATTTGGGCTTTATGTTTGAGAGTAGAAAAGAACTTTATCAGATGATCGATACGCCGTATTCAATTGAAGTGAATACGCCGTATTAATCAGTTGAATGAATACGTTGTATTGGATAGAAAGTTGGATACGTCATATCCAATGGTAGTGGATATGTCGTATCGAGTTATTGACCAGAACAGTGTATTAGGAAAACAATTAAATTAAACACAAAAATATACAAGCAAACAATTAAACTAACAAATATAAAAAAATATACATAATATATAAGAATATACACTAATCTAAATTACACTACTCCTAAGGGTTAGATCTAAAGCTAAAAACCAAAATATCAAATAAAAATCAAGATCAATTTTCACTCCCCGGCAACGACACCAAAAACTTGATGTGTCGTTGTGTGGTGTATATTTTTATGATTCAAATTTTAAATTTATATTTTGCCGACTTAACCAAAGACAACACTTTAACGGGCAGTGTACCCGGTTGGTGATAGATTCATGGTAAGTAGGGTGTCGAACACTTGAAGCGAGGTTAAATCTCTCAATTTATTAATATTTTGGTTTACTAATCTAAGTTAATTCTAATCTAAGTCAAACCTATGCTAATCCTATGTTAGTTCTAATTTTAATTCTAGCAGGTAAAAGGGGGTTTCAGCCTAAGAGACTGGCACGGGTTTGGTGGTGACTACAATCAATTCAAGACACTTTAACCCACACAAGTAAATTAACAAAAGATAAAAGAGCAGTCAAGACTTATAATAGAAAACTGTATTAGCCATCATTAATCCGATTAGAAGTTGGTTTGTTTATTCAGTGCAATGATTACTTATCTCGAGGTGGCATATCATTCTGACTTAGGCGGGACTTATTCCTAAGACCTAGACACATTAATTCTGTTATAATTAAAGCATCCTTATTTGCTGATTATAATCTATCTTAGGGATTAAAGCAATGGTGATCTTGTTAAACCCTAGCTCATAGAGACTTTACCCACGTACTGCTTAACGGCGATTTATACACTAGTAGTACACTTATCCGTATACTATCCAATGGAATCAGAACGTTATTTGTTGAATTATCTAGGAACATCTGCTAGTCAACTTGTTCACTAAACCAAAGGCACTATCCGATATCTAGTTAAGCCAGAAGCGTATCCTAGCATGGATTTAGCAGGACAATATTTGTGATCCTATTATCCTAGATGTATAAATTGCTATATGAAGAGCTATCCCGACATCTAGATTACTTGGTCTGTATCACTAGATCCAGTTGAATGATAGGTCGCATATTAAAGCACATAAACAAGTATAAATTGATAAACATAAACAAGCATACAACAATAAATTAAGCAATCGAGATATAAACAAAACTAAACATTCAGATCTTCATAATAATGGCTAATACCCGAAGGTATTAGCCTTCAAACATCATAATTGATACAAGATTAATGGCTTAGCCAAGGTAAACAAACTAAGTTAATGAATGATACCAATAACTGAACGATTACAAAAGTATAAGAAATTACACGTTGTCTCCTATGGATTGGATCGCGTTGTAAGACCTCTTCTGCTCTTTTTCTCCTCGGAAAATCGACTTTTGTAGTTTAGGTATCGAGAATATGATTTAGTACACTTAAAACTCATTTTTGAGTTTTGTATTTATAAGGTCTGGAGTCGGTGCGATACGGCATATCGAATGGATTCGATACGGCATATCAGTGGTTTCTTGGAGTAGGGACCATGTTTGATATCTTCCAGAATATTCACCTTCTATATCTCCAATACGGCATATTGGTCTTCTGTGGATACGGCGTATTGATCATGTTTCCTTCATGGTCTTTGGTGAGTGTAGGCACAGATACGTCGTATCTTCCTTGATGGATACGACGTATTGGTTGTCAGAACAGTAATCTTCAAAATATCTTCGGTTAAGCTCCAGAATGCGCGCCTTTTAGTCAAGTTTCACCAAGTACTCTGTAATTACTGCAATTCTAAAATACAAACGATTAAGTAACAATTCTTTGCAATAATTATACAAAATGGGTTAATTATATGGGATAAATGATGCTATAAAATAGATGTTATTTGATGTCATCAATCCAATTGTTCTAGCTATACGAATAAGCATTATATGTTTCTATCCCGGACTCTTAGCCTACGCCCAAACAACACCGAAGTTGCAGCGCATTAAATATGTAGGACTAGACCCAGTTGAATGATAGGTAAAACACATAATTAAGCGCATAAATGGGTAAGAAGTGATAAACGTAATCAACATGCAACAAATAAGGAACAATCGATATGAAGACAAATCAAAATATTATATTATCATAAATATGGCTAATACCTAAAGGTATTAGCCGATAGTCATTGTAACAATACACGAAATCATAGATGAACGATTAAACATAATGCTAACTGAACGCGTATAGTGGAGTGTAGAGATTACAAGAGTTTTCCTATTGATTGGACCACTTTACGGGTCCTTCACGGCTTCATAGATCTTCTGAAAATCAGACTTAGTGGTTAAAAGCATGTTTAAAACTTAGTTTAGGGTTTTGTATTTATAGAGTCTGGAAAAAGGATCAATACGTCGTATCTAGCGATGTGGGATACGGCATATTAGGGATTTCTTAGAGTAAGGACCACGATTGATATCTTCCAGAATCTTCATATACTTGTTTTAGAATACGGCGTATAGATTTTCCTAGATACTGCGTATATATCTTCAATTCTCTGTGGTTTCTTATGAAGTGTAAGCATGGATACCCCGTATCTTCCTTGATGGATACAGCGTATAGGATGTCAGAATAGTAGTCTTCATATTTCTTTGTTTAAGCTCCAAAATGCGTGCCTTTAAGCTAATCTTCACAAAGTACTCCATAATTACTGCAAATCTCAAATATATATGATTAAGTATCAATTCTTGCAATAATTACATAAAATAGGTAATTTACATAGGATAAATGATGCCATAAATATAATGTTATTTGATGTCATCAAATATCCCCCCACTTGAATCCTACTTGTCCTCAAGTAGCTTTTAGAAGTTTATAAAAATGTAACCCTAAGGATTTTTTCCATTAAGCATTTATTTGATTAATTACAAGTACACAACCAAACACCTCAAGAAATAAGAAGATGAAAACACTCAAATCACTCAACTAATCTATGTAGTAACATGTAACTAATTCGTTCAATTGCTCGGTCGTGACGAGTATTCTTTCATAGGCTTGGCAAGGATACACATCTCCACCAGTAAAACTAAGGAGTAACAAGTTTATAAAGGTAAATTGGATTTATTTTAAAGGCCTAAAGGGTTTGATCACTCTTGCTAATCTCTACCGATACCAATATTCCAAAAAAGGTGACAAAGACCATACATACACACCCATAACGATGGGATAGACACATATGACTGCATTCAAACTGTAACATTCCGTATTCAAGGTCATTATTTTACTCCGAGCTTTAATTCTATTTTCATTTTTAAGCGAGTTGTTAAGTTTTACGTCTACCCGATTTAGTAAGAAATTCTCGTTTTTAGCTTTTGCGTGAGCCGTAATTAGAAACCTATTCCGTCTTCGCATCGTAAGTGATTTATTAACCTCATATTATTCCCCAATAATTATAATTCTTATCATTTTCATTTTCCGTTGTGATTCGTGTTTCCGAATTTTCTTGCTAAAACTCGCGTTTCTACCTTAAACCTTACCTTTTTTCTTTTATAACCTTAACCTACACTTTAAATAAACTATCACAAACAAAAATCAAAAAAAAATAATAATAATTTTATCCCCCCCAAGACCCTAAAACCGGATTTACCCTTCCCCACACTCCACCATACTCCATTTTTCCATAAAACCACTCATTACACTTCATTTCCCATACATGCAAACTAACTATTCATTTCACCATTTCAAAAGTTTTTTTTTCTCTCCTTCTTCTTGGTCCTTGGCTGCTGAATTCATACAACACCACCATCACCATCTCACAAAATTATTC
>BQNB010174391.1:0-13264 GCA_026074375.1 Tanacetum coccineum
ATCACGTTTTATTAAATAAAAATATTTAATAAAATACTTTGCATTTTAATTAAAAGCGTTTTTGAAAACGCGAATATTCGAGATGAAATCCATTTTTATTCTGAACGAGACGTAACCAGTTCACTAAATAAATAACGAATATTAATAACGAATATTTTTTTTAAATGTTAAGAAAATATTTATGAAATACTATCAAATAAATACTCATTTTTATCAGAAAAATGATTTGGAAAACAATGGCGCAAGTTTCGTATTTTGAAACATCCGTTAAGTCGCTCAAACGAGTCCCAAACCGATAGTTATAAAAACTATTTTAAAAAGTTACAAAACTCACCCTAAACTATTTGCGACTTGCCATATTAAATTATAAGTTTTATTATATATATAAAATTTCATTATATTTCATTTCGTTTCCATCTCAATTTATACACACACACATCTATATCACTCTCTCCCTCCCCATGAATTCTGGCAGCCCTCCCCCGCCGCCGGATTCCGGCCACCGCCACCACGCCGCCGCCGGAAAAGTTTTCTGGCGGGCTTTTTCGGCCAACACCAAAAGAGTTCCTTATTAACCGATCTATCCAACCCACTTGGTCACGCGCCTCCACGCGCCGCTCACCCCTCCGACTGCCTCCCCACTCCACGCCGCGACCACCACCACCGTCGCACCACCACTGCCATCATCATCATCATAACACCACCTACATCATCGTACCAACACCATCACTATCACAGCCACCAAAGGGTGCGCGTGATTTAATTATGAACCACCACGAAGGGTGTTTGTTTATGTGGTGAAAACCACCACGAGGGTGGTTTGGTTCGGGTAGCAGCTGCCGCCACAGGGTCCGTTTGGTTTTATTTATAAACCGATTAGGGTGCGTTGGTTCTTGTATAAACAAAAGGGTGCGTTTGATTTCCACCAGTCGGGGTGTGTTTTGGTTTCGATAAAAACACCACTAAGGGTGTTTGTTTCGCTGTGTTAACAGCAGCACCTCAAGGGTGCGTTCGGTGTAATACCGCCACCACAAAGGTGCGTTTGGGTTGACATACACACAACAGGGTGCGTTGGGTTTATTGAAGCCGCCACCTTGGGGTGCGTTTGGCGGGCTGCCGCCGCCATAAGGGAGCGTTTGGCTGTGAGACAGCCATGGGGTGCGGTTGGTTTGTGGATTAACACCACCAAGGGTGTGTTTGGTTTAGTAGAAAAATAACAAGGGTGCGTTCGGTTTACCAACGCAGCGGGTGTGTTTGGTTTACCAACGCAGCGGGTGCGTATGGTTTTGTAGCAGCCGTAGAGTGCATTTGGATTTGGGTTTACAAGATTAGGGTGCGTTTGGGTGAGCAAGTTTAAACCGTAAAATGGTCCATTTAGGTTTTAATATAAAACGGCTAAAATAAATATGTTGAGTTTTGGATAAATATAAAACCGGATATATAATAGTGGTTGATTGGTTAAATAAATGTGATAATTTATTATTTTCGGATATATTATATTTGACTTATGACGAATTTAAAATGCTACGATTCGTAACGAACTTATAATATGTAAATAACGACAATAATGAATAAATACACTTGAAATTTACTAGGATGTTTTCTATTTGAATTGAATTTTGTGGAAATTGATTGCAAACAAAGTCCTTCGACTTGGTATAGTTTAAAAATGGGTGGCAAAGGTCCATGGCGAAATTTATATAATTTGCTATATTTAGTAACATTTTACTAAAACTCTTATTATTTTAAACCCGGTAAAAAGGGACTAAGATATGTTTTAAAGATATGTTAAAATATAACTATGCGAAAACTTGACAACGGACAAAAACTATACTTTTAAGAGATTAATATTTTAGACACGACTTGTCGAAAAGAAAACGAAATATAATTTATAAAACATTATTTATTATATATATAATGGTTATATGACTGTTACAGACATGGTTTGATTTATTCATAACGTTAAGACATGTGTCAACCTTTGTACAAAGCCTTTTCATTAATTAAATGGTTGTCGAACTAATTGGTTTAATTAATTATTCACACTTATTATATAATACCTGCAAGGTATATTATACTTTTCATAAATCTTTGAATTGATTGTCTTTGTTATATAATTCCAAGTAGAATTATAAAAAGGGTTACTTTTCATAAGTATATATAAAGAATATATATATACACCACTAGCGTATATTTTCAATTTATATTATTATAAAAACCAACCTACCAACTATTACAACTTTAAATCTAAATCTTTTATCAACGTATTACGTTGATGTACTCATTCATCGGAAAACCAAGTACATCATCCTAGGCTAGTGAGACTTAGCAGTTAAGTTAAGCTGCAACTTCTTGATCGAGCCGTTCATCTTCCGTTTGAGTTGGCATAGTAGATCCCATTGCTGTCCAGTGTTCTTCATCATCGATGTGAGTTTATAGCCCTCTTTCACTTGTTTTACATTACTTTACAAATCTCGGGGAGAAAACAAGCTCAAAATACCCCAATAACTATGTTTAATATTTCGTTACAATATCTTTTACATACTATCTACCAAACTGTTTACATACTTGGTTTTTGTAACACATTACAAACACATTTACATGATTGATTTCAAATCGGTTTACATACTTATTTACATAGCTCGCTATGGGATACATTATTTGACTTCATTTTTTGTCACAAATGCATACTTTACATTTTGAAATGATTTTCGGATTACGATTTGTAGTGGCCTCCCTGCGGGTCCAACAAGCACTACATGCACGGGTTTGCAGATGAAACCCCCACGATGGAACACATTATTTGTATCACAGCCGAATCGGGCACATACAACAAGTCTTAACGTCACAATCAAGCGTCCATGAACTGTAAATCACTTGGAGGGTGAGCGCGAATGTTATAAAATAGATCTATTTGGGATTGAAAATCCCCGTTCGAGTGATTTAGTTATCACTTAGCAAACGAACGTTATAAGCATGTTGTCTGCTCGTCAAGTGTGAAAAGATCAAATTTCGTGATTGACACTCCCACGTTCGGAAGGTGATTAGCTAACACCAGTAAACGAACGTTATAACATGACGGATCCTGTGGGGACACAATGCCCCCCGTAACACATACATACTTGGAACATTTTGGTGAACGTTAAATGTCAAGCATTATTTAAAAAATCTTTGGGATGAGATTGGTACTTTTGGGTAACATAAAATGGTCGTGCATATTTAATTAACATTTTTCATGAGTACTGTAATTACAACATGTGGATAAATATATTTTGAAACTTACATTCATATTAAAACAAATCTATGAACTCACACCAACTTAATGTTGACAATTTTTAAGCATGTTTTTTTCTCAGTGAATAATGCTTTGGATTATTTGATGTGCATTGGAGTCATTTACTTCAAGTTTTTCATGGTGATGCAAATTATGGTGACAACTATTATTTGATTTCAGAAAATCAACGAGATTGTTTTACAAACGACACATTTATAGGTCGTTCACTGTATCTTGTTCTCTTGTATTATGAGTAACGCCTCCTGACTATTTTCCGCTGCTACACATTTTAGGGGTGTTACAGATTGGTACAAAGCCAAGGTTATAGAGAACTATGATTGCATATTTTACCCCTAGACTATAACCCTTTTCACAAATATTGCATCACAACAACATTTCAAAGTGCATACACGTACAAACTTTGCTTATGTGCTTACATTTCGTGCTGCAATAAGTGCTTATGGTACAAACATATATGTAATAAATATGCTTACACCTTTTAGCGTATATCGCAACGTTTAGTTTATATAAGAGTTAATTATATAAAGACCAGAGTCATTTCCTAGACAATGTGATGCACAATGGTCCTCAATTAATAGCCTCAACATTGTGAGTTATACAATGGTCTCATTCTACTTCTTAGACATTGTGAGTTGCACAATGATCTCTTTTTTCGTTCTCAGACATTGTGAGTTAAACAATGGTCTCTAAGGATATTATTTTTCTTCATAGCCTTATACAATATTGTATTACGCGAAGACCGTCAAATTTTTGTTTTACTTGGATTTAATGTATGAAACTAAGTATTGCAAGTCCTGTTATGGGCGAGACATTTAAAGATGAGATTGAATATGATAAATTGCTATGTTAACAAAGCCTGTTCACAGTTTCTGTATACAAGGGATTAAGTACGAATTAAATAATTACAAGTCTTGTATGGCGGGACTTGTAAAAGGAAGATTGATATGATACTCGCATATGCTGTGATTCGTTCATAATGACCTTACCATATTTACTCACGACGAAGTACTCATTAACAGTCTTTAACTCAATGAGATTTCCCCGACGTTTACTCTTCGAACTCTGAAGACGAAATTTAAATACTCTTTCCAATACTCATTAGGCATCGACATCGTGTTGTCATTCACCACCGTTTAGAAAACTTTGTGTTACGCGTATGTAGCATCAAAATATTAAGTAGGGATGATTTATAATATATCATTTGAAAGGATATGGGTCCGCCTCTTCATTTAAATAAGATAAATTATAAATCACCGAAACCATAAGTTTAACATTTCTTACTTACATAAATTTGGAACAGCTCTTTATGTGAATAAGAAAATATAAATGAGTGGGCTTAATGGTATCCGATATGACAAGACGTATGAAACCTGAAATCGATAATCATCAGAATCCGTTAAAAGGGTCTAGAGACACAATCGTGTCTTACTACTCAGCAAAAATCTTAAGGCCTCACTTGGAACTACCTTATCTCATTCTTGAGTCATTACTCTTGCCGTTGCCAATCCTCGCAATCACGAACTGTTCATGGGACTAACAGACTTGTTACACACTTGAGCTAATGGAGCTGATTCATCGAATTAATGACTGAGTACCATAATCCGCCGTCTATCGCATAAGCTCTCTCGCGAGCTCCTCTCATTTATTGAATTTTATTCTGGGGATATTGTTTTCTCGGAGGGTCCTCACCCTCTGTATCCCATCACTATTTGTTATAGTATTGACGTTATGGTTGCTGTTGTTGGGTCCTGGAGTGGTCCCAGATTGTACAAACTTTATCAACTAAGTGATGAAACCCACCTTAAACAAGATAAGCATATGTCGATATAGTATTCAGTTGAATTACTCATTGCAGACAAATAGTACACCAATTTAAGTCATGATACTAATTAGTACTGCCAAGTAAGTTGAGTACTTACATCCATAAGCCACGTTGATGTGAATTATCGAACCTTACAGATAGTAGAAACGAGACTCCGTCCTCGGACATTTAGAAACTTATACAAACATACTCACGCGACTACACCTTTTTCTTGAGGTTTTCACTATAATGAGACTTTCCCTATAACACGGTTAGATCAGTCATAAGATCTGTAATGATATATTTTGAGATACCCATTTTGATGGATTAAATATCCTGGACAAACCTAGCCAAAATTTTTGGTAGATTGAGAAGTGTAGAAACACCGAATTTTGCTGAATAAAGTTATCAGCGTCTTGTTTAGAACGAGTTATTAAACCTTAAGTCTTTCCTTGGTCACACAATCGGATAACACAAATTTAATCTCGGGACGAGATTTCTTTAAGGGGTAGGTACTGTAACATCCGAGAATTTTCGAATTTTTGAATGACGATTTCAATCGTTGACTTTTAGGGTCTGGCTTGACTTATAAGAACGACCATCTAAAGCACGTTTTCATTATTCGGACTCTAAAGCAATTTGAAGTAAAACGACATTCCTGACAACTTTTTAGTTTTGACCGAGACCCGAAAACAGTCAGAAGGTGACTGAAATGCCCTCGCAAGATTTTAGAATCAAGAACGAGTACCGACACAAAAATAATTAAATTACATTTAATTATCACGTTTTATTAAATAAGAATATTTAATAAATTATTTAACATTTTATTCAGTGACGTTTGTTGAAAACGCAAACATTCGAGTAAAAGGATCATTTTACGGGCAAGTTTATCGGAAATATACAAAATAAATAATAAACGTTTTAAATAAATATTATAAAACGTTTACGAAAATTAGTCAAATGAATACTCATTTTTATCAGAAAAATGATTCCGAACGCAATGGCGCAAATTTCGTATTTTGAAACATCCGTTAAGTCACTCAAACGAGTCCCGAACCGTTATTTAACGAAAGTTACACTTTTGGTCCCTGTAAAATTTTACACAACTTACCCTAAACTATTAAAACTTATCATATTTTTTTATAAGTTTTAATATATGTATGTAAGTATATATTTTTTTTTCATTTGTGATATAACAACACACACACACAAATAAAAACTCTTTCTCCCCCAATGTTTCCGGCAGCCACCGGCCACCGCCCCACCGCCGGCCAGCCGCCATCTTCTCCGGCCAGCCGTCGCCGCCTCCGGCCAACACCAAAAGAGTTCCTTGTTAACCGATCTATCCAACCCACTTGGTCACGCGCCTCCACGCGCCGCTCACCCCTCCGCCTGCCTCCCCACTCCACGCCGCGACCACCACCACCACCATAACACCACTGCCATCATCATCATCATAACACCACCTACATCATCGTACCAACACCATCACTATCACAGCCACCAAAGGGTGCGCGTGATTTAATTATGAACCACCACGAAGGGTGTTTGTTTATGTGGTGAAAACCACCACGAGGGTGGTTTGGTTCGGGTAGCAGCTGCCGCCACAGGGTCCGTTTGGTTTTTAGCAAATTCCGTTTGGTATTATGGCAGCCAAACGGGGGTGTTTGGTTTGGGTTTGGCACGAGTAGGGTGCGTTTGGTTTTGGTTATAAACGGGTAGGATGCGTTTGGTTATGGATTTAACAACAAGGACGTGTTTGGGTGAGCAGATTTACCGTAAGGGTATGTTGGGGTTAATACCAATTTATTGTTTCGGCAGCCACCACGACCCACAAGGGTGCGTGGGGTGTCGGGTCAAACCACCAGCCAAGGGTGGGTTTGGTATATCAATAACAGACGAGGGGTGTTTGTTTTATGGGATATCGCAGAAAAGGGTGGTCGAGTTTTGGGTTGTTTGTGTTTCGGGTCAGCTGCTATGGGTGCGGTTGGTGTGGGTTATCAACAAAAGGAGTGTCGGGTTTGGTTTGCAACAAAAGGTGTGGTTGGTTGGCTGCCACCACAGCCGGGGTGTTTGGTTTGGCTGCGGGATAGCCGGGTTGTCGGGTTTGGCTCGGGACAGCCGGGGGGGAGGGGACGGTTGGATTGGTTGTGACACCGAAAAGGGTGCGTTTGGTTTACCAACGCAGCGGGTGCGTTTGGTTTACCAACGCAGCGGGTCCGTTTGGTTAATAAACAAATAGGGTGCGTTTGGTTGTTTGGGTTGGCTGTCAAACAGCCGGGGGTTTGTTTGGTTTGATAATCAGACACAAAAAGGGGTCGTGGCCGAGATCGTTGCAGATTCGGTTGTGATTTATTTGGACTATTTGATCGTGGTCTTTGATCAAGGTGAGTTTATAGCTCCCCATGTTTTACTGGTTTTACATATATTTTTGGGGTGAGAACATGCTTGTTTACAAATGCATTTACAAGATTGTTTACAAATTGGTTTACATACTCATTTACATAGCTCGCTATGGGATACATTATTTGACTTCATTTTTGGTCACAAATGCCATTACTCTTAATTTTGATATGTTGTAGATTACTCGATGTGATTGCGCCGTCGGGGCCACAAATCATTACTGCCGGGTGTTCTTGGAGGGAAGACACCCATTGTGGGGAACACATTATTTTAAATCACTGCCCGGATTGGGTACATACAAGTCTACGTCACAGCGTCATGAACTGTAAATCACTTGGAGGGTGAGCGCGAATGTTATGAAATAGATCTATTCGGGTGTGGATCCCTGTTCGGGTGATTAAGCTATCGCCGGTAACGAACATTATAGCGTGATGTCCACGCGAATGATATAAAATAGATCTATTCGGGATTGACAACCCCCGTTCGGGTGACTAGCTATCACTGGGAACGAACGTTATAACATGTCGGATCACGTTGGGACTATAGGGCCCCCCGACATATACATACTTGAAACATTTTGGTGACATTAAATTGGTCATGCATTCTTTATAAAATCTTTGGGATAATATTGGTACTTTTGGTGACATAAAATGGGTCGTGCATATTTTATAAACATTTTACATGATACTGTGATGACACAGTGGATAAATATATTTGTTGAAACTTACATTCATACTTAAAATAACTATGTAACTCACCAACTTTAATGTTGACACTTTTAAGCATGTTTTTCTCAGGTGAACTAGATGCTTGGATTATTTGATGTGCATTGGAGTCTTTACATTCAAGTTTTTCATGGTGATGCAATTATGTGACAACTAGTATTTTGATTTCAGAAAATCAACGAGATTGTTTTACAAACGACACTTTTAGAGGTCGTTCTCTTGTATCTAGCGCTGTGTATTATGAAGTAGCACCCCATGTGGTATTCCGCTGCGTTGTTGTATTTTTGGGGGTGTTACACACCTGATCATACAATTCGTGCCTTGAAGAAGTAATATGATTAGTGACGAATCCGTAACAGATTTGTGACTAATAAAGTGTTACTAAGTTAATACTGCCATGGTATTTTGGTTAGTACTGCTCCCATGAATGTTAGTACTGCTGCCCTTTAATTGATAATACTGCTCGAGTAATGAAGTTAGACGTTTTTAGTACTGCTCGAATATGCTTAGTACTGCTTGTTGACAAGGATTGTTAATGCTATACATGAGTATATGTTGCTGTTATTACTCGTTGCCCACCCAACTGCTATTTGAACTCGAAAAGAAACTTGGGCTTATATGGTGCTTTAATATTTATCGAGCAAACAATTGGTATACAAAGATAAAGAATGAAGAAATAGAGATTGGACCAGTTGACGTCGAGTGGAATAAAGCAATTGGCAACAGAATGAAGAAGCAAAGAAGTGGTTATAAACGTGATGATGTTGTGCTGCTTGACGTGATTACAGCAGCTATTGGGTTTATGATAACGTCATTTGGGCTTAGATGGGTTACAACTGCTTTGCTTCATTGTTAATACTCATTAGCATCTACCTGATTTTTCTTAGTACTGCTTGTTCACGTGTACAAGGTTGGGCTTTATTGATACAATTGGGCTTTGATGATTATTAACGAAGTAGATTGAAAGACAACAAAAGGTTAGTACTGTTCGTGTTTATGTTTGTACTGCCTTTGTTGTCTGAGATATGTTTGTACTGCTAGCATCGTCTGAGAAAAACAGTTAAAACTGTTAGTTCTATCCGCCTACCCCGTAATACAGCCTCCCCCACTCTCTCCCCCTTTTACTCCGACACTCCGAATTAAGACCCCAAATATTGGACGATCTCCAGAACATGAAACTAGTTCCCCAATAGTTTATTGTTTGATTCCGCGTCTCAAAACATGTTATTCTGTGTGGGTGTGGTGGAGGTGTGTGGGAGTGTGTGTGTCGTCTGTGGATGGTAAGGTGTGTGGTGTTGAGGGAGGTGAGTGCTGGTGTGTGTTTGGGGGAGATGTAGTCTCTGGAGAGTTTTGTGCTTGAGGAGAAGGGTGAGTTAGATGAGGGAGAGAAAGAGGTGGTGGGTAGGTCTGGTGGTGGTGTGTAAGTGGTGTCTTCGTCGTGGAGAGTATTATGGTTAGAGAATATAGGCGAGGTTTGTGAGTATGATAGATGTTTGTTAGATTGGTGGGCGATCGTTGATAGGTGTGGTGTCGTTTGTGTGAGTGATGGCCTATTCCTCGATGTCCAACATGAATTGGTAAAGAATTCTCAAATCCGTTGATAGCTGATAGTTTGCTAAAAACTATATGGTTCTCAACTCACCAGGCTTCACAGCAAAGAGTTGGCTAGTCCAGAGCAAACGACTTCTGGTAAAGACTTCTCAAATCCGTTGATGGCTGATAGTTTGCCCAAAACTATATGGTTATCAATTCACCATGTTTTATTATGAAGAATTGGCTATTCCGGGGCAAACGGCAACCGGTAAAGAATCATCAAATCCGTTTATTGCTGGTAGTTTGCCAAAACTATACATTTCTGTGATTCACTTCCAAGTGATGAGGATAGTTTTGAACTTATTGAATTGATGATTCTTTGTACCAATTTTCTTACCATGGTTCGTGATTTGGAGAATTTAAAGACCTCTCATCTACCGAAGAAAGATTTTTTGCATATGTATCCAAACAGGGGAGGATTAAACTGAATAAATTGTTACTACTGCTACACCAACTTAGCTGCTAAAGGACAACAAAGGAGTAAAAGAGCAGAATATGACAAAGAAGAGTTTGGATACATCCTCCTGGTGTTTATAGAGCTTACAGTGAAAGAAACTTGATGATTAAACAAGATGAATATCAAGTTTAGGGGGGGATTGTTGGGAATCTTTCATTCAAGAAACTTGATGATTAACAAGATGAATATCAAGTTTAGGGGAGGATTGTTAGGAATTAAAGATTTGATAATGTTTGAACTAATGAAACAGGAGGGACTAAATCAACATAATGAAGATTCTACAAAAGATGGAAGATTGTAGAAGATATGGTCAAAGATATGAAGATCAGGATTGATATTTAAATGATTTAGTTTTATTATTATATTAAATATGTTGACTAGGAAGGTTGAATACTTATGGAAAGTATTAATAAGTATTAAATATGATGAGGAGGTTACAAGGTTTATTAGGAAAGCATTAAATGCATTAATTTGTAACCTACTAGGACTCCTTGTACTATAAAAGGAGGTCCTAGGGTGTAGAGAAAACATATCAATCTCTACATAATCATCATACACACGTTTTATTCAGTAGTCATGCTTCAAGGTTGTAAAAACCCTGTTACTATTCAGGAGTAACCGTATTCAATATATTGATGGCATGACGTTTGGTTAATTGTTATTATTCTTCTTAGTATCACAACCTAGTTTCCGCATAGTTTGTGATATTTCTAATCAAAGTTTCTACCATAGTTGTCTTGGATTTATCCAATACAACTAAACCTTATATCAACTAAGGAGTTAAAGATCTGTTCAGAACGGGATCAGCAATTTCTTTAAGGCTCATAAAGGTTAATTGTTGCTTTTTGCTCCTATCAGCTTAATAAATATTATATAATTGTTGAATAAATAAAGTTTCTTTGGTTTTTGTGATTCTTAGTTAGAGATTCCCCCCCCCCCCCCTCTTCGTAGAGATCTTCTGGTAAAAGTATAGGTACACATCGGGTTGTGTCCAGTTGTTGTGGGTGAAATAGACTCCTGGTCTATGGTCGGCTCGCATACCGATGTGGCAGTTGTTAAAAGACCATAAGGCTTGAAATTTGGCTATAATAATAATTATGAAATAAACCAAAGCCGAAATAAGACTTCTGGATCATGGTCGGCTCGCATACCGATGTGACAGTCGTTTAAAGGGTGGAGGTAATAATAATAATAATAATAAAAAGTGTGGGCTGATAAAAGTTTACTACCTCTTGCCGGCTCACAACCGATGTGGTAGTCTTCTAAATAAGGCACATAGTAATAATAATCCAAGACTGATAAAAGTTTGTTGCATCTTGTCGGCTCACAACCGATGTTGCAGCCTTCTAAAAGGTCAAGGAAATTACCGAGGTTGAAATATGTTTGCTGCATCTTGCTGGCTCACAACCGATGTTGCAGCCTTCTAAAGCACTGAGGTTTAATAATGTTGCAATAATAATAATAATAAAGCCAAATTTCGACTCCGGGGTTATCTAAATAAAGCCTCCGTCTTTGGACTAGTAGTTGAGTTGTTACGAATGAAATAAAAAGGATAACCCCTAAATCATGTGAAATTAGAACCTTAATGTGGACCTTATTTCTACCATATATCTTTTAGGAAAGGATTTCAAATCTATCTAATGTCTAAACCGGGTTTACTTTATTAATAAGGACATAATTTATTTGTCACCAATAATTAATAATAAAATCCTTAGAGGAAATTAGGAATAAGGGAGGAAAAGTAAGTACACAATTAGCTTTTATGAGTAGTGTTAGCATCATAACTTGTATTTTGCAATGATCTTGTTTTTAAGCTTGGCTTGGAGGAGTGAAAGTCGGGGACGATGAATTTATCCATTTGGACACTTTTTGTGTTTTTTTCCGTGATCCTAAAAGTTATCAATGAATAATGAAAGCAATACATTATGTCACACATGAATAAGTTGTAAGTTGTAAATTATGAAAATCATAAAAATGAAAAAATGTTGAAAAATAGGAAAGCGGGGTGTTTTAAAACCTGTGATTTCTTAGCTCTCCCCATAAAAGACTTTGCTACTTTTCAAAGGATTAGTTTGGGGAGGTTTTGAGGTATTTGGTTTTAGAGCATATAATATTGCGTGAGGACACGACAATCATTTAGTTTGGGGAATTTTGATATGTGAAAAATCACATATCCTTTTTATATCAAAACAAACCCTAAAAAGATGAAAATGAACATAATTATGCTTGTATATGTGTATTTTGTCTTTTGTGAATGTGTAGGTACGGATATTGCAAAAATCACAAGAAAAGAGCCAAAACCGGACAAAAACGGACACGGGAACGGAAAGAGTACACAAGAGACGGGAAAGTATCAACAATGGTCAACAAAAGTCAACCATGGTCAACATTGGTCAACTCACATGAAGACAAAACCTTTGAAAACACCAAATGAGCCCTTAATGTTAAATCAACTTCACCATAAGTCCTTTAATCAATAACACCATTAGTCCTTTTATACCAAAAGACTAAGGGTCGTTAAGTGTTATATTAACCAAAAACCCCTAAACCTTTTACCCAAGCCCAAAATAATTTACCCCAGCCTAATCTCGTTGTTATCAAAATAAGCCCAAGTCAAACATCATTTAAATTGGTTCAAACAAACGAAGTTATAAAAAGGATAAAAAGGGCGTGAATATGTGAATTACTATTCACCGTCTCCCCCAATCTTACCCTGTATCAATCAAACGGGTAAAACCCAATCCCTTCACTTATCCTACAAGGCAACGAAGATGCTTAGTACTATGCTTCACATCAGCAAAGAGAACGTCATCAAAAGCTCATGATTGGCTCTATGACATAAGGGAATTACATGTGTACATCAAACAAACACACCAAAAAGGGGAATTTTACACTGAAAATAGTTCAAAAGAAGCACAAAAGCTCCAAGGAGTTGGGATTGCCACACTGGCAATTCGTGTGCTCTTTTCATCCAAGGGCCACGAAGCAAG
>BQNB010174392.1:0-13264 GCA_026074375.1 Tanacetum coccineum
TGTCCTAACGAGATTAATTGACGATCTCTTGGCTCTAGACTCAATAGTGCGTTTTGGTTCTAGTAATCGGAGGCTGGATGGTTCGCTGAAACTCACCCCTTTTTATACATATATATAAGTGTAAATATATAGATATAGTACAAGGATCAGGGTCCACGAGACCAAGTAAACCGGAAGCAGTAGAGAGTGTTCCCGGGTCGTTATGTCCCAACGAGGCTAGAGATGGAAAATCGAAAGACGATTGACGATTGGTGTTTGAATATGACAAGGAATGATTGGGCACTAATGCTGATATGCAAATGCACATAAAAATAAGCAAAGAAAATAAGCTGTAAAAACACTAAAACTTTTACACTAAGAGACAAATAAGCTCAACTAAGCTTAAGACAAAACAAATAAGCTAAATTAACTCTAAATAAGCAAATTCAAAAAGCAATTAAGCTAAATTAAACAAGATAAACACAACAGTACTAACAATAGTACTAACAGTATTAACTACCAGTACTAACTTGGAGTTAGTACTACTAGCTTTGAGTTAGTACTGTTAGCTTAAAGTTAGTACTGCTAGGCTAACAAAACATAAAGAAACAAGAAATAAGCAAATAAGCTAAAACAGAAGTTCACCTAACCTTAATAAGCACTTAGTAATAAAAATAAGCAACCATAATAAGCTAGAATGGCATCTAAGCTAAAAACTAAAAACTGATAAACTCTTGAAGATACTTTGAAAAGGAGAATAAGCTTACCCCTAAAGACAGTAAAGGAAAATGGTTTAATCTACCCTAAAAAGCTAAAGAAATCTTAAATAAGCAGAAATTATAAGCTGATAAGCTAACTATAACTACCAGCACTAACAGTTTTAACTAACAGTACTAACTTGGAGTTAGTACTGGTAGCTATAGTTAGTACTGTTAGTTTTAAAATTCTGAAAATGAACTAGCAGTACTAACTAAAGGGTTAGTACTGTTAGTTCAAAATACCCCTTAAAGTTTTCACAAATCATTTTTCTTTTATTATTAAGCTGATTTGGTCCTTAATTATTAAAAACAGATTGTTAAACAACAAAATAGAATACTTATAAACAGGTTTTAGTCAAGAATAAGCACTAATAAGCACAATAAGCACTTCTGCATTAAATAAGAAATGTAAGAAAAAGAGAGAGACTTACAAAACCCTTGCTCAAAACAGGGTCAAATAATGAATCTACAAGCTCTAGCTTGCATAAAACAAGCTAGTGAGAGTCCATAAGCCCATCCAGAACTGGCTTATCATCCATAACATAAGCTGTGGTATATTTGAGAGTGATATTTGTGATTTTCTCTTAACTACTTAACTTTTTATCTTTACTTAATGAAAACAGCTTATAAGTAAGCTGTGGTGAGAGCTTTTTTGAACACAAAACAATATGATTAAGAAACTTAACACTGGTATTGTAAATTGACTTAAAAACTTCAAACTTGCATTAATCTTGAAAGTGTTACAAAGCTGAAAGTAAAAGCTGTAAATGACTTAAAACAAACTGAAAATAAGCTAAATTATTTTTAAGATTAAAAACTAAAAACTAGATGCCTCAAAGGCTTACAAAAAGCTCTATTTATAGCCGAAGTCTTCATCTTGCAGCTTGTGCTTCTTTGGAGAGATAAAAACAAGTGTGCTTGTTGTGTGAGGAGAGTCTAAAGCAAATCCCAGCCTTTGATTTCTTTTGAGCTTCTTTGGAGACAATCTCAGCCATCGAAATGCTTTGGGAATGGAGAGGGATTGCCAACATGGACTTTATAAAGCTGGGGGGGAAAGTAGGGTGGATGAAATGATTTGGTAGGATGTTGAGTGATTTTGCAGGAGAAGTATGGGAGCAAAACAGGGTGCGGGCTGGTTTTGGTATTGGCGGGAGAAAAGTTTTATACAAGTTGGGTTGTGACAGAGAGAGGTTGAAGATGATTAAGGGTATGTTTGGTTTGTGTACAAGAAAAGCCCCTCCACATCTTTCTTCTTTTCATTCCCTTTTTCCCCTTTCTTTCTTTTATAAATGAAGTTTCCCAAATTGGCATAATCAGCCCCTGTGGTTTATATAATAATATAACTTAGGGGTTTGGCATTTTTGACCCCTCAAGTTATATTTTTCTTTGCTTTTTCTTCTCGGAGTTGACTTGACTTTGATTGGGCTTCGTCTTCACACACTTTTCCATCCCTGTATAACTTAAATGTAATCTCTACCTTCTTTGCAATTTTAACCCTTGTCTTTCTCTTTTGCAATACAACTTAAGGTTTTGGCAGTTTTGGCCCCTCAAGTTGTATTTTCTTTAGTTGGCTTGACTTTTGACTTTGCCCTTTCCACTCCATGCTTGGATTCGTTTGCTTTTGGCTTTCTTTTTGCTCCTTTTCTTGAATATCCGTTTCCTGCACAATACAAATGCAAACATACAAATACAATGTATTTTTGGTATGTTTTTATTCTTTTAAGTTTGTTTTAAATGGAAAATGGTATGTGTAATTAAGCACATACCACCTGTCAGCAGATAATCCAGATCCTTGTTGAAGAAGAATTGTGGTTGAATGGTTACCTGACCTGGTGGTCCTCCTAATTCAAATATGGACAATTTCATATTTTATACATTAAATACTCATCCAAACCTTCACTTTTTTGATTTAACAATTTAGATCCTCTATTTTAATTAATTAATTTCTAATTACTTATTATATATAATTAACCAATTTAATCCAAAATTTATAATACTCAATTATGACTTTTATACCCCCAACTTATTTTATATAGATTATTATAAGTATAATAACATGTTATAATACAGGTCCTCATAGTTTCAGAAAATTACAAATCACCCCTTTATACTTTATAAATCAAATCGACTAACTAATAATCAACAAACCTATTTGATTTTTCCTAACCATAAACAAATATTACCCGCAATAATTAGATTTATTGATACCCTGGAAAAATTAACAAACCTAACCTCTAATTTGTTTTAAACCTTTTTTCTATCTTTCCCCTTTATTCGCCAAATCGGCAAACAAGAAATCCCAAATAAGTTTTCGAACTCTACTAAATTATTTCAAACATTTTAATGAGTTATTTATGATATCATACAACCTTATAAAATTTATAATCAAGTGTACAAATATTATTGGGGGTGTGGGGGGGGAGGGTGTGGGGGGTGAGGAGTTGGCGCGCGCAGGACGACGTCTTCCACTGTCACACGTCTTAACTACCCGACGCATAAACCGGACGAAATCGCCTCTCATAATCCGTGTTAGATAAGTGCCTCCATTCGCACTAGATCCAATGTATAGATGATAACTGTGTGTTCTATACACAACTACACCCTAGACAGAGTCGCCTAATGCTGCGGATCTCATTCAGACACCACGCCGTATATTATATCGCGACTCCCTTCTTCCGCACAATCGTGCCAATCGGAAATGAGATTTACAATATCTCACTCTACCTAGATTTGATCCTGATGATTTGATGAATTTATAGAACTCGGTTTGTGTATTTATGACCCAAAACAATTACCTCGGATGCTCGAACCAAGCAAGCCACGTCTTCCATATTTTTTCCGCCTTTTTGATCCCTCAAAAACCTTTAGAAAAATTGGTTCTCAACTCCTTGGCAAATTTTGGTGCCGCCACTTTTGGTTTTTAGGGTTTCGGTGTATTTTATTTTTAGGTTTAACAAAATAAAATGCATAAAGAAATATAATAGATATTTTGGCCGAATTTTTGGGCCCTTTCAAATAAACTACATCAGATTTATTTTAAATAATAATTTATTTTTTTTATTATCTTAATTTTTTTTATTTAATTTGTAATAGTATAATAAATAAATAGTAAGTATTCGGCATAAATATATATTACTAAATATATTTTTTCTTATACAATATGAGGTATTTTAATTTACATAAATCTTCATCAATCTTGCCCCCCCCCCCCCCCACCCCCCCCTACCACAGCTAGTCTGTATCTCGGTCGTATCATATATTTCTAGATTTTATAGCGACATACTTTTTCGACATGCGTTTTTTATGTAATTTTCTTGCATTAGGGGTATTTTGGTAATTTTACACTTGTTGAGATTTTTAGGTTTTACATCAAGAATCTCGAGCGACGCTTTTTTCATGAAGGTCGTGTCGTCCATCCCTCATATCTTGAAAATTCCAACATTTGCCAAATATTTTCGGCTATCAAGTTTGATTCCTTTTAGACATTAACGAACAAATTTGTCTCGTGTTTGTCCTCAAGTTTTACAAAAGCATGTGAATCATTCATAATTTGGACGAAACAATCTCCATCACTTTCATCATTAGGAACTATGAGATTGTTCTCTATCTTGATGAATTTGGCCTCTGTTTCTTAGTGTCCATGCGAAAAAAAAAAAAAAGTGTTTGTATGCATTTATTCTCCCGAATGACCATTGCTCTCTTCTAATTGGTGTCTACCTAATCCCATCTATTCTAACCACTTTAGGATGATCCCGTTGTGGTGCGTGACCCCATTTTTAATGAAAGAGCTTCTACCAAACGCCGCAAAGTTAAAGGTAAGGAAGTTCTTCCCGATCCTTTTCAAATGGTGCTCTCGGAAATGAAGACCGGTTTTAAAAATGGGAAACCATCCTTAGCGAAAATGCCATCTCGCTCTTGGGGAATAAGATATGCTAATTGCTGCCTTTGTTGTACTGCTTTATTGTCTAGCCAACCAAAATATTTTAACTCGCCTACTACCCTGGCCAAGAGAAGGGCTAGTGTGATCAAAAAGCGGACTTGTTGGGTGATCCCGTGTGCAATGCTTCTTCACTCGCCTTTATAGGCAATGGTTCTCCCATTGGAACCACGTTACCACAATCAATACAACTAACTCCCCTTTGTGGACCATGTCATGGTACCTCTCATGGAAGGTAGGGCACATTAGGGCACATAGGTTCATGGTTACGAGAAAGCTAATATACGGAATTAAATTCTCTCTTAAAAGGATTCAAGCGAGTAGAACTAAGTTAAACTATGAACAAAAACTAACTATTCCTTAGAAACGGCGCCAAAAACTTGATGCGGTCGTCGTAGGACTTCTACACAAAGTTTTACAACTCCCTAGGAAGAGTACCTAACCGTTGTAGTAGTAGTATAGGCAAGACTCAGGGGTTGTTATCGTTCTTTAGGGGAATAGGTTGGGAAGGCCTGATCACAGTCTAACATAATTCTAGGGGTTGAGAGAAGATTATTTTTGTATTTTTATATTTTATGAAAGCAGGTAAATCTATGGTTTGAGAGGTTGGTTTGATAAACTAATTACAAAACTATAATCTAACTACTGGTGATAAATTTATGATAATTAAATTTATTTAATTAATCATGCATTACTTATCAGATTGCTTCTCCTAATCCTGTTGCCTTGTCACACTTGTGATGATCTGTGTAAGTATTTTCTAGGTCATGAACGGATTACACGAACCCGCCGTCTATTTAATATTCCGTTAAGGAAACGAACAAGTAAGATAGTATGAAGACTATTACAAGGCCCCTAGAGTATATTAAATGCGTGTGAAATATCTTAAGAGGGATCAACCATAAAAGGGGTAAGGTAGTATGAAGACTGTTACCCAATGGTATCCTTTCTACGCACTCATATTTCCCTAGACGTGTCTACAGCGATACAGACAAAAGCTAGTTTTCTAAAGTCTAACGCGCACATTCATCAACAAGAAGCAACAGTAATAGGATCTACGATCCGACTTTCATGCAATCATAAGCAAATACAAATGAGGGTTTAGCCTCGCATGTTATATTGAAAGCAAGAAGATAAATCAATCATACAACACATAGACATATTGAATGATTAATGATAAATAACCTTACTTGAATTAAAACATGGATCCAAGGTAGTACAATAGGGTTTTGAGGCCCTAAAAATGACCTATGAAGCTGCTACAAGGACTAGGGTTCATCTCCCAAAAGTTATACAAAGTTACACACTTAAAACCCTAAAATAGGTTTAGTATATATATAGAGATATCGCTGCGATGACATCGCTTTATGGTCCTGACGTCGTCGCTACGTGGATGATTCTAGATTTTCTTTAAGTCAGCCACGTCCTGACGTCGTCACTATATCTCTGACGCCATCACTGGATAGATCACGACGACGTCGCTTTATGCCTGCGACGTCGTCTCCACGTTCTGTAAGTAATTATTCTTCATGGATATAGTAAAAGGGGTCAAAGGGAAGGAAAGGCTCTAATGGTTGATGAAGATATCCATGCTACTCACAAAACTAAAGAACAAAAGAGACAAGAGGAAGCTGGATTAAAAGAGGCTATAAAGTTGCAAGCTCAATTGGATGAAAAAGTTGCAAAGCAGATTCATTTAGATAAAATGTAGCTAAAAAGAATGGTTGAAGAGAAGCTTTATGAGACAACAAACAGAAATGGAAAAAGCTCAGTTTCAATTTGAAGTCTCAATTTTTACATAAAGAATATGGATGCTATTAAAGCCAAGTAGTAGAAATGTAGAGTTGACAAAAAGATGTGTTGGGGAAAGGATTTGCTTGAACAAGAGTTTGCAAAAGAATGGCGAAAAGACATGGATGAATTCAAAAAGAAACACTTTACGAGAGGAAAGAGATAAGCTATCCCCATAGCGCCTCATGACTCCTGCACAGTTAGGTATATATATGTATACACTATCCTGGCGATATTTATCAGAATCAAATGAACTTGGAAGTATTTATTAGTTAAAGAAGCGGAACTATTAGTGTTTGAATGAGATTAAAGAAGAGTTTGATAAAGTTATGTTTAGCAGATTGATACTCTATGTTCTATAAATCTGTGAAGCTACTAAGGCAAAATTGAAAAGATATGGAGAGGAGCTTCTCAGAACAAATGACATCAAAGAAACAAGGGTTGATGATAAAGATGTTCAGCTATAGGAGAATAGGTTGCTGAAAGTAAAGGATAAGGGAGAGCAGTAAACAGAGAGGGAAAAGAATGAAGCAAAGGCTAGAAAAGGGTATAAATGTTAGATGATCGTTTTTGTGTTTGTTCTTTTGGGTTGTGTTTTTGTTGTGGGATTGTCAAACGTTTCTATAAATTTATATATTTTTTTTGGTTTTTTATTATTTAATAACCAATCCTCCCTCACCACACTTATTCTATCCCCCAAGAAGTTGGGTCACATACATTTTCATCAAATATTATAATTATATGAATGTACATTGATTTTTTAAGATTCTCTTTATCCAAGAGAGAGATTTCGCAGCAGTTGTTTTGAGGACTACACGATTTTCTGGGTTTAATGGAGTTATCTGTCTTTCGATTTTGGTTGATTTGGTTCGTTTATGTTCAGAGTATCACTGATAAGTAGGAATCAGTAGAAAGAAGCTAGGAAATCTTACTCCTGTGACTAAAAATCAGATTAGTATGGTTAATTGACGCAAGATAAATTATTAGCACTGTGTTATCCCAATTATATTAACTATGATTAAATCCGTCTCCTCAACATTTGCGGGTTCATACCCGCATCTACCCATCTACAAACACACACCCCACCAACACCCCTCTACGAAACCCGACCTCCACCACCCATCCCCCACCCCACCCACCCACCCCACCCACGGGGGTTACTGTTGGGGGTGTGGGTTTTTTGTTTGTTTCTTAGTTTATGGCCGGCTGTGGTTATCTCCTTTAATTCGAGTTCTGGTTGTAATTAGAGGTGAGATTGGGTAGTTGACAAGAGTGCTCAAGAATATTCAGAAATGATAAAAGAGGGAATCGTAGAAGCTATGAATCTTTACTCTTTGACTACAAAATTGATAGTATGGTAAATGGAGATAATTTTAGCCAAGGTCAAAGATAAGTGTTTATAGATAATAAGAGCAAAGGGAGCTGAT
Organism: Tanacetum coccineum; assembly: GCA_026074375.1. NCBI lineage: Eukaryota > Viridiplantae > Streptophyta > Magnoliopsida > Asterales > Asteraceae > Tanacetum > Tanacetum coccineum. The sequence continues at coordinate 7,893 of BQNB010174392.1, forward strand.
ACAGTCTACTTGAGCTTTTTTTTTGGGGGAGCTATGATTAAAACTTACAAGAGAGGATCTTATAGTAGTTGTACAGGTTGGTAATGCAGATGTATGGAACAATTAGGCTTGAAGATGATTTATGGACAGAGTGATTTGGAGTGATCTCAGGACTATGTTTGATCCACCTCTCATTGAAGATGCTGTTAGAGCTTACCACTTCAACAAAAGATGGTTAGTTGGAGGTATTATGATAAATGTGAAGTACATTGTTTAACTTTAGAGGCATGCACTATATATATGTTAGCGGATAGAAAATATCCATTGTCAAAAGAAGCTTGTCAAGTGATGCTGAAAATGAAGCTTCTAGATGGAAAAATGAATGAAGTTTGCTATAAACTCTTGAAGATGATTGAGAAGCAATTGTGGGATTAGAAAGTGGATGAAGAGTTTCAGTAGCTGTGGGCATGTTTTGAAAAAACTGTGGACTATTATAGAAGTGAGAAGGGTTTGGGAGTGTTGGCTAACCTCCAATAATCAAATATGGTTATCAGTTCACCATGCTTAATAAGCATAAGGACTGGCTAGTCCAAAGCAAACGACTATGGTAAAGACTTCTCAAATCCGTTTATGGTTGACAGTTTACCAAAAATTGTATGGTAATCAATGCACCATAGTATTGCACTAAAGCATGGCTTACTCCAGAGGCAATACGGCTAATGACTCTAGGCTTTGAAGGGATAAAGATTTCAAAGCAGGAGACAAGGTATTATTATTTAACTCAAGATTTAAGATGCATCCATGAAACTGTACATCCATATAGAACAGTGGAAATTATCGATAAAATTGGGATCAGTTTTAAAGTCAATGGAAAAAGTTTGAAAAAGTATCACGATGGACATATTAATGCGGAAGTGGTCGAATTAGAAGAAGATACAACGTGAGGAAATGCTGAAGACAAGTCTAACTTAAAGACTTCATTGTAAACAAAAGTGCTTCCCGAGAGACACCCCGGGATGTATTTTCAATTTTTATCGAGTCTGTCTTCCCAGACTATCTATATGGCGTATCTAAACCCCATGGATACGGCGTATTGACTATCTGGATGTTATCCAGTCTTTATTTTCAGCACAGTCTATACGGCGTATTCGTTAAACGAATACAGCGTATTCGACACAGGTATCAATACGGTGTATCCTGGGGAATGGATAGGAATGCACACGTTTTTTGTATATTTCATACAGGACCTTGGAAGCAAAGAAATATCGACGAATATTGGTGGAGAATTTATAAATCTGGAAGATCTTGAAGTGTTGGAGTCTTGAAACTTCAAGACGGCTGTTCAACACACAATCTTGCTCATAAACGCAAATTGGAGAATCTACCGAGCAAATATCAGGGGAGTTTCTCATTGTAATTCTTTTTAATTCCCGTATTTTTAATTTTATCTATACAACGAGGATGTTATATAATTTAAGTGGGGGGATGAAATTAGAATGTATACTTGTCCTAATTTTCACACTAAAATGCTTAAATTATGCTCAAATTTAATTTTTTTTCAAGCATGATTTTGTGAAATTACTTGATACATAACCCGCACACAATAACCCTTGTTAGATATTGTAAGGATTTAGCCTATCCGTTTCCAAATGTTTACCCAAATTCTACAAAATATGAGTGTGCCGGTGATGTAGTAGACTTTAAAACTTGGCTTGGTATATCTATTCGAGACCGCAATAATGAGTACTATGGATTTAGATGGAGTAACTTGTTTACATTGGTAAATTTTTAGGATTACACCTAAAAAGACTAGCCATGTTGTTTATTAACTAACTACACCGGTTAGTTAACCTCTAGTTTAAACCCTTTTCCACTCTCATTTTTAGAGTGAAGATCCAATAGAACAACCCGTAGATCCAATCCTTTAGGACCTACACCAACTATTTATTTCGTTACACCTTTACACCTTAACCTACCCAGTTAGATTAAGTTTAATTTACAGTTGCTAGTTGCTTAAAGTGTAAAGTTTGTATTTCTCGAGTCTTGTGTCATTTTCTATCTTTGGTACGGTTGGAAATTTGCACATTGCAAATGGGAATGTATATTATAGTCAAAACTCATGTGATTTAACTACCATCGCAATTAATGGTACATCCGAAGAATGAAGGAATTATCAAAGAAATTATCCGGAATTATTATGATCGTGAAGATGGTGAAACTACACCGAGATTTGAAGTATAGTTAGCAAAAAAATTGAAAAAATAAGAAAAATTGCAACAAAAAAGAGAAGGAAAGTTTGAAGATAATCGTTGCGCAACTACCGAAGGAATTTCACGAAGGATTAATTATTCGTTGATATGTCTAAAAAATCAACGATGTAGTGTATTGTACAAAGTGGAAGATATCGTCACTTACCTTGTAGAGTATGTAAAGTTTGGGATGATTAGGAAGTTGACCATCACGGAAACGCCAACTTAGGTTGTTGTTTTTGATCAATGATCAAGACGTTGTAAATAGTCGTGTCTTTGTCATGGTAATGGTCAGAAAAAAGTGTCTAGCAACTAGTATCTTAGTCTTAATCTATTTGTTTCTTAATTTTTATTTAACAACAATTTACTTCCCTCTCACCTAATGATTAACCACTGGTTTTATGCGAATGAGGATTTATACGTACATGCATGTCTATTCCGTCGTTACGGCCATGTATACATGTCTCGTACCTCGTTGGTTTATGACTTTTGGTGAAAGTTAGAAGGTTCCTACCCTATATCATTCTTCATCCTAACCGTTGGTTAAATTCGAATGGGGATGTGATCGAACACACATGTCTATTCCATCGTTACGGCTATGTATGTGTGCTTCAGCTGCCCTGTTGGAGTGGTACTTCTGGTGAAAGATTGTAGAATGATCAACCGTAAGCCTTTCCATACAAAAACCTATATTTACCTTTATAAACTTGTTATTCCTTAGCTTTAGCGGTGGAGATGTGTATCCTTGCAAAGCTTATGATAGAATACTCATCACGACCGAGCAATTGAGCGAATTATTTACATGTTATCACATAGATTAGTTGAGTGATTTGAGTATTTTCATCTTCCTATTTCGTGAGGTGTTTGGTTGTGTACTTGTAATAGATCAAATAAATGCTTTAACGGAAAATATCCTTAGGGATACATTTTTATAAACTTTTAAAGGCTACTTGAGGACAAGTAGGATTCAAGTGGGGGGATATTTGATGACATCAAATAACATCTATTTTATAGCATCATTTATCCCATGTTATTAACCCATTTTTTATAGTTATTGCAAAGAATTGTTACTTAATCGTTTATATTTGAGAATTGCAGTAATTATGGAGTATTTGGTGAAAGATAGCAAAAGGCGTGCATTCTGGAGCTTAAATGAAGATATTTTGAAGATTACTATTCTGAAGACCAATACGCCGTATCCATCAAGGAAGATACGGCGTATCCGTGCCTACATTCACCAAAGACCACAAAGGAGTAAAGATCAATACGTCGTATCCAAAAGAAGTCAATACGCCGTATTGAAGATATAGTATGTAAATATTCTGGAAGATATCAAACGTGGTCCCTACTCCAAGAAACTCTAATACGCCGTATCCAATCCCTTGGATACGCCGTATCAAACCGACTTCTAGGCAATATAAATAGAAAACTCAAAAACGAGTTTTAAGTGTGCTAAATCATATTTTCGATACCTAAACCATAAAAGTCAATTTTCAGAGGAGAAAAGAAGCAGAATAGGTCGAGCGACGTTATCAATTCCATAGGAGACATCGTGTAATTCCATATACTTTAGTAATCATTCAGTTTTTGGTATCATTTGTTAACTCGGTTAGTTTACCTTGGCTAAATAATTGCTTTTGTATTTATTATGATGTTTAAAGGCTAATACCTTCGGGTATTAGCCATTATTATGAAGATCTGAATGTTTGGTATTTGTTTATCTCAATTTCTTGATTTATCGTTGAATGCTTGTTTATGTTTATCAATTTATACTTGTTTATGCACTTTTGTATGCGACCTATCATTCAACTGGATCTAGTGATACGGACCAAGTAAATCTAGAGTCTGGGATAGCTCTCCATATAGTAGTTTATACATCTAGAATTATAGGATCATAAATATTGTCCTTCTAAATCTGTGTCTAGGATACGCTTCGGGATTAACTAGTTAATTGGATATTGCCAATGGTTTATTGATCGTGTTGACTAGAAGGTGAACCTAGATAATTCAACAAATAACGTTCTGATTCCATTGGATAGTTGGACAAGTGGACTACTAGTGTATAAATCGCCATTAAGCGGTAAGTGGGTAAAGTCTCTATGAGCTAGGGTTTAACAAGATCACCATTGCTTTAATCCCTAAGATAGATTATAATCAGCAAATAAGGATGCTTTATGCGGATGCTTTAATTGTGACAGAATTAATGTGTCTAGGTCTTAGGATGATGTAACGCCTAAGTCTTAAGAATGATATACCGCCTCGAGAGAAGAAATCATTGCACTAAATAAACAAACCAACTTTCTAATCGGATTAATAATGGTTAATACAGTTTTCTTATATTTGGCTCGACCGCTCTTTTATCTTTTGTTTATTTGCTTGCGTGGGTTAAAGTGCCTTGAATTGATTGTAGTCACCAACCAAACCGTGCCAGTCTCTCAGGCTGAAAACCCCCTTTTTCCCGTTAGAATTAGGATTAGGACTGACATAGGTTTAGAATAGGATAGAATTAACATAGATTAGATAACCAAGATATTAATTAAATTGATAGATTTAACCTCGCTTCAAGTGTTCGACACCCTACTTACCACGAAACTACTACCGATCGGGTACACTGCCCGTTAAAGTGTTGTTTTTGGTTTAGTCGGCAAAATATAAATTTAAAACTTGAATCAATAAAATATACACCACACAACGACACATCAAGTTTGCATTCTAATTCCCATCCCCCTACTTGAATTATACAATGTCCTCGTTGTATAGATAAAACATTAAAAATGGGAATTTAAAAGAATTAGAATGAGAAACTCCCCTGATATTTTTGCTCGGTAGATTCTCCAAGTTAAGTTTTTGAGCAAGATTTTGTGTTATAAATGCGTCTGAATGCAAGCATGACTACAATCATACATAGAATTCCAAATGATTGATACTTCACCAACTTTGTCGATTTGTTTTTAGCGATGTCCTGTGCAAAACATAGGAAAAACATGCAAAAATCCTATCTCGGGTATCTACGGTTAATTTAAATAAGCTAAACAAACTGTACTGGAAACTAATACGCCGTATCCATAAACTGGAATACGTCGTATTGAGAAACCTGTAAAAAGTATCTAAATACGTGTCAGTCTGTTGAATACGCCGTATCAT
>BQNB010174393.1:0-13264 GCA_026074375.1 Tanacetum coccineum
GGGGACATTCTTATTCTCGAAGCACTCCTTAACAGTGATCCTTCACCACCGCCGAACCAAGGAAATTATTTGCCAGAAATTAGAAAGGAACTTAAACTATGTGAACCAAAACTGCCAAATCTCCCGAGGTCGAACTTAAGGACTTACCGCCTCATCTCGAATATGCATTTTTGGAAGACAATAACAAGTTGCCAGTCATAATTGCCAAAGATTTGAGTGTCGATGAAAAGACCGCTCTCATAAAGGTCCTAAAGTCTCAAAAGCGAGCAATTGCTTGGAAACTCTCCGACATAAAGGGTATTAACCCAGAATTTTGTTCTCATAAAATTCTAATGGAAGAGGACTATGAACCAGCGGTCCAACATTAGAGAATGGTTAATCCAAAGATCCATGATGTCATTAAAAAAGAGGTTGAAAAACTTCTTGACGCTGGATTGATCTACCCAATCTCAGATAGTCCTTGGGTGAGCCCGGTGCACTGTGTGCCAAAGAAAGGAGGAATGACCGTAGTGACCAATGATGAAAATGAGTTAGTACCAACTAGACTTGTAACAGGATGGAGAGTTTGTATTGATTATCGTATGTTGAACGAAGCCACCCAGAAAACACTATTAATTGGACTAAAAATGCTAAAATATGCTTTATTATATTGCAAATATGTTTGTTTGGTATTTTTATGCCTTGCAGGTAAAAGGATTTAAAACGGTGCAAAAACGGGAATTATCGGGCTCAATTTGGTCAAATCTAATTATTACTCAAGCTGAGATGAAGTCGTGAAAAGTCTCCGAGCATACCAGTGGAAAGAGCATGGAAAAACGAGTCCAACGATGCTTTCGGATTTTATTGGGCCAGCCTGTAACCCACTTAACGGGTTGGGCCAGCCCATGATATTACTAGCCCAATTCCATGACACAAAGCTTGGCCTAACTTGCAAATGCTTAAACTTGAATTGAGAATGAAATGTTTATGCATTGTCACGTGCTATTAAATTAATTCCCACAAGACATGTGACTTCCCACTCAAAGGTTGTTTGGCCAGTCATTTGCTTCCACGTGGCTTGGCAATTATATCTTTAATTCATTAACAAAGCTAAATTGATCAAGTGGAAATGAAGCGTAGAAAGTAAGCAGAGAGTTGAAGCTCATTAGTACTGCCACATTGGCGATCCGAGTTTGTGCACACCAAGGCTAATGATTGGCTTATTAATGGTACGAGGTGGCATCCGATATTTACACATCAGACCCTTAATTTTTGGCTATATAATGGATCATACTCTCACATTTTCGAGCAGTTAGCTTAAGAGTAGAAAAAAATAGAGTAGTTTTATAATTTGGTTTAGCTTTTTTTTTATGCACTTTTAGCTTATTGGTTTTATTTCTCAGCTTATTTTGTCTATTGTATTCAGCTTATTTAGCATTTATAAAACTACTTAACTAGCTTATTGTAAGGATGATTTAGCTTATTAATAAGAGTTGTTTTGATTTCTAAAGCTTATTGTTGTTTAGCTTATTTTGCACCATGATTTTTCCTTTTCTATTCCGAATAGCTTATTAAATAAGCTGGCCCCGTGGCTTATTTTCTCTTCTCCTGGTTCTAGCTTATTTCAAACATAAGCTCACTTTTCAGCTTATTTCTTTGACTTATTTACCTAGCTTATTAAGAGATAAGATGTCTCTCGAATAAGTTTTTTTTTAGCTTAAGCGAATAAGATCTCTTATTCCTAAAAAAGTTACGGTCAAATAAGCTCTCAAATAAGTTGTTATTTTGGCTATTTTCGTCAAGACTTACTCTAGCTTATTATTTTCTTAGCTTTCATACTTATTTGAGCATGCTTTTCATAGCATTTCTATGTAGCTTATATCATGATATAGTAGTTGGCTTAGTTGCTTATTAAGATTGCGATCTATGGTTTAGTGTTTTTTTTCCAGTTTTATATCTTCTTATTGTTGATGTTTTGCGAAGCTTAGCTTAATTAGTTTAGATCTCATCTAGTTGTTAGATCTTATTTAGATGCTAGTTCGTAGTGCTTATTTGTGCTTATTAAAAGATTTACTTGCCTAGCCTTTATCTTATTCCCTTTTTAGAGCTAGAGTCACTTAGTTTTCTGTTCAAGATTTTTGATCACGATAGATTTGTGTGGTCACAATTTGGATTGTCTATTTAAGTTTTGCGTTTGGTTTAAAGAATTTTCATTGGGCCTAGTTGAATATAACTAGATTGTGTTTGGTTTGATTATGAATTATTTGGCCACGAGTATTAGTTTGCTTAGCTTATGATTAAGCTTCGGACCACTTTCTATTTCAAGAGCCATGGATTTTAGCTTCTTGTTGTTTTAACTTTAATATGAAAAAGAAAACATTTAGAAAGTTTAACTAATTTCAACATCTGTTTTACAATTCTTGTTATATCTATTTCGTTTAAAATAGAAATATAATTAAGTAATTTGGGCCTTAGCCCATCCGAGTTTATAAAAAACATAAAACAGAATTGTAAAAATGATTTTAATATTTTCGTTACGTAGATTAAGAAAAAGATTAAAAGTGCTTAATTATTATTTGTTTAACTTTTGTTTATTTTGTGACTTTGGTACCGGTCATCTGAGGCGCGGAGCTTACGGGTTTATTTAGCTAGATAGAATTTAATTATTTTCTTTAGCTAAATAAATCGGGTGGTATTAGTTTAATTACGGGTCTCTCTATTTTCTAATCTCTTTTCAATACTTAGAATAGTTTTATTTTACCGTTCCATAATATATTTGCATATTTGATTTTTGCCATGCTTAGTGTAGATTTATTTTTGTCGTTAAATGCTATGTTTGTTAAATTGAATTTTGTTATGAGTAGTAAGTAAATAACTTGTGTTTGCTAAGCGATTAGTGACTTGGAATTTAAGTGCAGTTTTAAAAAGGTTTTAAAATAATAATATAGTCATTAGAATTTTCTAATTTACATACCGTCATTTACTTTTAATGCAATTTAAATACTTGTCATTTATTTTAAAAAGCATTTTACTTTACTTGTAATTTAATTTCTTGAAACTTGTTTTCTAAGGATTTTAATTCGTTAAACCTAAGCCCGCACTTAAGGAACATTTCACGTCACTTAGCAAGCATTTTTGTCATTTATATCTTTTAGATCAATTCTAGTATAATCTTGTAGTTTTAAATCTTAGAATTAATAATAGTTTAATTTTTAGTATAAAAATAGTTTAAAACCAAAACCAAAAACTTTATGGACAATCAAGCTCGATTTACAACTTGAACGTAGATTTCCATTCACCTCTCGCCGAGGAAACGACCCGGAAGGTTTTTGAAATTGCTTTGGTTAAAAGCGTTTATCTAGAACCCGACGGAAATACTATACTATATTATTATTGATATCCTCCTTATATATTATATATAGTGTGTTTGGATCAAATGTTTGAGAGACTCGCAGGAAATGAATACTATTGTTTCCTCGATGGTTTCTTGGGTTATTTTCAAATACCAATCGATCCGAAAGATTAGGAAAATACCATATTCACCTGCCCATACGGAACGTTTGCTTATCGCCGCATGCCTTTTGGCTTATGCAATGCACCAGGCACGTTCCAGAGGTGTATGATGGCTATTTTTCATGATATGATTGAAAAGACAATGGAAGTTTTCATGGATGACTTTTCAGTTTTTGGAAATTCTTTCTCTACGTGCCATTCCAATTTAGAAAAGATGCTTAAACGGTGTGAAGAAACTAATTTGGCTCTAAATTGGTAAAAAACCATTTTATGGTAAAAGAAGGCATCGCACTTGGGCACAAAATTTCAAACAAAGGAATAGAAGTCGACAAAGCCAAAATAGATGTCATTGCTAAATTACCTCACCCAACTACCGTCAAAGGTATTAGGAGTTTTCTTGGACATGCAGGTTTTTACCGTAGATTTATCAAGGACTTTTCAAAAATTTCTCGACCCATGACTCATCTCTTTGAGAAAAACACTCCTTTTATTTTCTCCGAGGAATGCATTTAAGCTTTTCAGACCTTAAAGAAGAAATTAACCGAAGCTCCAATTCTAATTGCCCCCGACTAGGACCAGCCCTTTGAGTTTATGTGTGATGCAAGCGACTATGCCATAGGTGCGGTTCTGGGGCAACGAATTGATAAACACTTTAGGCCTATACATTATGCAAGCAAAATAATGAACGAGGCGGAATCGAACTACACCACAACAGAAAAGGAAATGTTAGCTGTGGTGTACGCTTTCGAAAAATTCCGGTCATACCTCATCATGAATAAAAGCATAGTGTATACGAATCATTCCACTCTTAAATACCTTTTTGCTAAGAAAGATGCCAAAGCAAGATTGCTAAGGTGGATTCTCCTCCTTCAGGAATTCGATTTCAACGTCGTTGACACGAAAGGAGCTGAAAACCTTACGGCAGATCATTTATCTAGACTTGAGAATCCTCATAAGGATGTGTTAGAAAACAAGAACATTAATGAACATTTTTCTTTAGAAACTCTTGGAGTTATTTCTAGTAAAAGTACCCCATGGTTTGCTGACTATGCAAATTTCCATGCAGGGAATTTTATCATTAAAGGAATGTCAACTCAACAAAAGAGGAAGTTTTTTAAGGATGTCAAACATTATTTCTGGGACGATCCCTATCTTTTTCGAACTTGTGCGGATCAAATCATTCGACGGTGTGTGCATGGGCAAGAAGCTATTGATATTCTCAAAGCTTGTCATGAAGGACCCACCGGGGGCCATCATAGTGCCAATCTCACCGCTCGAAAAGTATTTGATACCGGTTTCTATTGGCCCACAATCTACAAAGATGCACATGAGTTAGTCAAAAACTGTGACTCATGGCAGCGTCAGGGAAAAAATTTTACAACGAGATGAGATGCCACAAAATTCCATCCAAGTGTGTGAAATCTTTGATGTTTGGGGCATAGACTTTATGGGACCATTTCCGTCATCTACAGGAAATAAGTACATACTCGTAGCAGTTGATTACCTATCCAAATGGGTTGAAGCTAAGGCGCTCCCCATAAATAATGCTAGAGTTGTAGTTAAGTTTTTAAAATCTCTTTTTGCCCGATTTGGAACACCTAGAGCTATTATAAGCGGTCGTAGGACCCATTTATGTAATGACAAATTTGCTAAAGTAATGTCTAAGTATGGGGTCACTCATCGTCTAGCTACCGCTTATCATCCTCAAATGAGCGGTCAAGTGGAGGTGTCAAATCGTGGTTTGAAACGTATTTTAGAAAGGATGGTTGGAGAAAACCGTGCCTCATGGTCAAACAAATTAGACGATGCTTTGTGGGCATTTCATACTGCTTTTAAGACACCAATTGGCTATACGCCTTACAAGCTTGTTTATGGAAATTTTGCCATTTACCAATCAAGTTAGAACATAGAGCATATTGGGCTTTAAAACATGCTAACTTCGATCTTAAAACCGCGGGTGATCACCGGAAGCTTCAACTGAATGAACTTAATTAGCTTCGTGATCAAGCTTACGAAAATTATTTGATTTATAAAGAAAAGACAAAGAAGCTTCATGACTCAAAGATCAAAAACCGCATTTTCAATGTTGGTGATTGAGTTTTGTTCTTCAATTCTTGTCTAAAGATATTCTCAGGAAAGCTTAAAACTCGTTGGTCAGGACCTTTCACCATCACCAAAGTTTTTCCATACGGAACCATTGAGTTATCTCAACCTGATGGTCCAAACTTTAAGGTGAATGGTCATCGTGTGAAGCATTACTTCGGAGGGGACTTACCACCCAAGGTAGTCCAAGATCTCCACACTCTCCCTAAGGACAAATGAATTCAGGGATCGAGTCAAGCTATGTGACTCGGTTACCAAAAACAAAGCGCTTCGTGGGAGGCACCCCATGCTTATCCATTTTCTATTTTCTTTCTAGCTTCTAATGTGTTGTGAGGAGGCTTGTACTCTTCCGATCTTTGTGTTTGTTGTTTGTACTTGTGATTGTTTGCAGGATTCACCCAAATTTTCTGAAGACTCTCGTGTTCGGTGTTTTGTCCCGGTCCACTCGAGCTTCCTAGCCTTTGCTTGCCATTAGTTTGGGGAAATCCGATATCCTAAAGATTATTATCGACTAACATTTATCTTTTAGCACACTTGATAAACGGCTAGAGATTTTTGTGATACTTTCTTCATGCTTGAGTTATGCATTCGACCTTTTTGAGTTCTAGTATGGGGTTTTTAAGTCTTAGGCTAGGAAACATTGAGGACAATGTTTGATTTTAGTATGGGGTAGTATATCTTCGATATGATCTTACCTACTTTTACCTATTGTTCTCACGTACCCCGTTTTCCCACCAAAATTTTCAAAAATATGAAAATTTTTAAAATTTTCAAAAATAAAATAAGTGTTTTTGTCACAATTTTGACTTTCTTGCTGGGTAGAATAAGAGTAAATTTTGACCCGATCGAGCGTGTTGAGCTCTAGCTTGTTCCTTAACTTTTAGGCTAAGCGTTCGCAAGAATTCGCGAAGAACGAAAAATGATAGAGTTAAGTATGAGTAGGATGCTAAACAAGGATTAGTTGGAAATCTTAAGAGCTCATGTATGTAACTTGTTGCTTTTTCTCCCATAAGCTCTTAACCGGATTAATATACGTGTTGTTTTTGGAGATTAAACTTAAATCAACAATTTTTATGTAATATATAGCAAAAATTTTAGTCTTAGTTCTAACTTATACTTGATTTTCAATATAAATGTTCTTCTATATAAAGTTAAAATATATATATATATATATATATATATATATATATATGATGATAAATAAAATAATAAAAGTTGTGGGCTGATAAAGTTTATACTCTGCCGCGTCAAAACGATGTGGTATAGTCTTCTAAAGAAAGCCCATAGTAAGAATAAAAATCCGAGGCTGATAAAAGTTTAATGCATCTTGTTGGCTCACAACCGATGTTGCAGCCTTCTAAAAGGTCAAGGATTACAATTGCATAAATGTTTAAGTTTAAATTAATAAATAGATTTCTTTTTGTTAAATTCAAATATGCTTTTGAACTTTGACTATTCTATTTTATAAGCTATGAATATTCGGGAAACCTGAGAGTTTTTGAAACCTAAGGTCCGTGAGTCCCGATACTAGTCTTTGTGGGGTGTCAAAAGCCTGGTCACTTAGCCGCAAGGTTGGGATGTGCCGAGACGAAAGTCGCTACATGGGATGATCTCGCCTTCAAACTCATTATTCTCGGGTGGAACGTGAAGCATAGTATTTTGCAAAACGTTGATCCATGGTTGAAATTCAAAATAGCACACTCACTTAAGATATAATAAATGTCGGGAGTAAAAAGTTCACAAGTTGCAAATATGAGTAGTGTTAGCATCTTTACTGATATTTAGCTGTGATTTCGTTTTAAGCTTGGTTTGGATAAGTGAAAAGTCGGGGACGATGAATTTATCCTTTTTGGGGCATTCTCGGATCAAAATGCATCTTGTTCTATGATCCCTAATGGTTATGAAAATAATGAATGACATCCTTAGCTATAAAATGAAATTGAAAAGAATTATAAAAATGGGAAAATAGGGTATTTTATAACTTGTGACTTCTTAACTCTCTCCATGAAAATCTTTGTTATTTTTTAAAGGTTTAGTTTGAGGAAGTTTTGAGGTATTTGGTTATAGAGCATATAATATTGCGTGAGGACACGCAATCATTTAGTTTGGGGAATTTTGATATGTGTGAAAACACATATCCGTTTTATATCAAAAATGGCCCTAAAAAGACAAAATTATGCTTTAAATGCTTGTATATTGCTTGTTTTGTCTTTGTGATTGTGTAGGTACGGATAATGCAAAAATCTCAAGAAAACGGTCAAAAACGGACAAACACGGACACGGGAACGGAAGAGCACACAAAGAGCTGGGAGAATGCTATCAAAAGTCAATAGTGGTCAACTCAAGTCAACCTTAAGTCAAACAAAGTCAACCATAAAAAGACAAAATCAAAAATTCCCAAATCAGTCCCTCAAAGTTAACCAAATCACAAAAATAATCCCTAAACCCTAACGGTGTTAACTCTTATAATTATAAGAGTTAACACCCGTTAACCCCTTATAACAAATCCAAGCCCGAGCCCAAACACATCCCGTGGCCTAATCCCTTTATAAATAAGCCCAAGTCAACCAGAGTTATAACCCCGGGTCAAACGAAGTCAAACACCCTTTATAAAAGAAAAAGCGCGAGAAATGTTGTTATTACTATTCATCGTCTTCAACCTTTTACCCCTCCTGTCAAATCAAAGGGCAATTAACAATTGAGGGTTAGGATGGGTAATTCAAGGATTAAGGGACACGTTGGCAAAGTTCTACATCATCTCTCATTCTCATTGGCCAAAACCCACAAGAAGTGCCACGTGGATAAGTGAAGAAACACAAAGGGAATGAAATTTTTACACTAATCCTATCACGAAAGAAGCACAGGAGTGTCACATCACGGATTGCCACGCTGGCAATCCGTGTGAGCTAAGATTTGATCTAACGGACCCAAATTGAGATCCAATCATTGAAAGAAATGGATGGATAAGATTTAAGGGAGCGTGTAAAGGACTTGACACCTAGAAGCTTCTCCTGGCAGCTATAAAAGGACTCCTTCACTCTTACAGGATCATCTTCTTTTTTCCTGCAAACCTTTAGTTTTCAATAACTTATGTAATTTTTAGTTTTAAATGTAATTTTTCTCTTTAAACTTTTGTAACTTTCAATTTCCAAATACTCTTACTTTCACCTTATTGTAATCAGTTTTTTAATGTTAATGAAATCTTCCTTTGTTTTCACCTAATCCGTTTTACTTTACAAGTTTTTAAATCCTTAAACTCTCATGTTACTGTTTGATAAGCTTCTAATAAGCTCAATACAAGCTCTTTGAGTCTCTAAGCTCAAATTGAGCTATTAACAAGCTCTAAATCTACTTAAACCAATAAAATCAGTTTTAATACCTTTGCTTATGGATTTTGAGCTTTTGGATGATAAGCTTACAATGGAAGAGCTTATGGGACCTCACTAGCTAGCCTTTGATAAGCTAGAGCTGTTGAAAGCTCTTTGAGCACGATGCCTTTGTTTAGCTAAGGCTTTTGTAAGTTTCCTTTAATTTTCAAGTATCTTAGTTTAATAAGTTGCATTTGCTTATTTTCTGCTTAACTCTAGCTTATTTGTGCTTATTACTGTTTCATTGAGCTTATTGATAATGTTTGATCATCTGTTTTTAGCTTTTGTAGTTTAGATCTTAGTTTTTCATATTTTGTTTTATAAATCATTTAAAATCCAAAAATATTTAGCATAATGAGTAGTTATTAGATTCTAGCTTATTTGATTGTTAGTATAAGCTCATAAGATCTGTTTTTGGCTATTTGTTATCTGGTATTAAACTTTTGTTCATTAAATTTCTATTTCATATGCTTAAATGGATTTCAATGATCTTAAAGGGGTGTTTGGGTCAGCAGCACTAACCATAGGTTAGTGCTGTTTTTGGCTTTTTGGACTTTTGTGCTTATTTTGAATCTCAAATTTAGGATTGTTTAAGTTGTTTTTATAAGTTAGAATTAAGTCATTTGAGTTTTCAATAGTTAATAGCTTATTAGTCCCAAACCCTACTCACTTTCTATTTGCATTATAAGCCTTGTTCTGTCCTAGCTTTTACATTTACTTAATTTGCATTTAGACTTGTGTTTTAAGAGTGTTAGAAATATAATCATAGGCCTGCATTTTGTCTAGTTAAAGTTTTTAGTTCAAAATTGTCAAGTGCATCAGCAGTAGATTAGTAAAAAAGCCATTCTAGCATCTATTTTCTGTAGGTTAAAATACATTCACTTTTGATTTTCATATTAGAATACTTTATGTCATATTTCACAAGTTTACAATTAGTTTTAAAATTCTAGCTTATTTAGTCATCTAAATTTAAGCTGCAAAATTGCTTTTTGTCTTTTCATTTTCAAAGTAAAACTCAGCATGATCTAAGCCTTAGGTCTGTTTTCAAAGTGCTTTAGTAATAAGCAATTGAGTTTCAAACCTTGTTTCAAAAGATGATTTTGGAAGCTTATTAGTAGTAGAATAAGCTTGCATAAGTCATTTCCCCACAAGGATCCAAGAGCTTATCTAAAAATAAGCTCAAAGATCCCTGTAGGGACTGTTTGGGTCTCAGGTTTTGTAAAGAGCTTATTTCAATTTTTATAGCTTATTTTCTTAAACTTTTGCTTAATTTGTTCTTAAGTTTGCTTAATATGTTAGTTTAATTTAGTATTAAGCTTATTAAGTTAGTAGTGTTAGCTTATTAGCTTTTTCATTAAAAATCCAAAAATACCAAGAGTAGCCTGTAGCTTTTTCTTAGTGCTTTTTAGTTGCTTAATTAGATTTCAAAATGTGTTTAGCTTATTGTTTTAAGTAGATTTTTAGCTGTACTTTAAGAAAGTGTTAAGCTCTTAGTTGTAAGGATCCATTTTAGTGGTTAAAATTAAGCTCAAAACAGTCCCAAAGGACTGTTTGGTTATTGGTTTTAATACTAGAGCTTATTTAGTTTTCTAGCTTATTGCTTGCTTATTCCTAGTTCTGTTTAGCTCATTAGCTTAGGTTTAGCATATAATAGCTTATTTAGTCTTAACTTTAGCTTATTTAGAATTCTAGCTTATATAGTTTTAGAAAAAGAACCAAAAAAAAATGAAGCTAAGTGTTTCTGACTAGTTTTAAGCTGTAAATAGTTTTATTATAAATAACTTTGGGGGCTTCCATAAAACAGTTTACCAACACACACACACTTGTTATTTTGAGCTTATTTACAACTTTGCTTTTATAAGTTTTTAAAAATAAAAAAAAGGGAAAGTAAAAATCGGGGGTGAGCAAGACTCGAACCCCCGACCTCAACACCTTCAACCCTTTTATAACACACATCACACACCTCCACTACCAACGCGCCCTGGGGACTTTTTCATTATAGATTCACAAAATCTATATTCCCTCATACACGTTTTAGCCAATTTGCCTATAAACTGTTTTTACTTATTCCAACAAGTTTATTCGATAAGCTGTGTAATCAAGCTTATTTTTCCTAGGTTCTAATTAGTTCAAGCTATTTTCTGTATTTTTTCTAGAATTTTTATAATTAGTTTAGTATTTTTAAACATTTATTTTTATTAAAAACTTTAAAAAATCATAAAAAATAGAAAAATAATCAAAAAATATAAATCTTTTTTAGAAAATTTTATTTTATCATAAAGTTTCTAGAAAATTAGTTTTGGCCTTCGTAAGGTTTTAATTGCAAAAATTTCGATTTTTTAAGAACGGGATTCGTTCCCGTTCTCATTTTTCGTGTTTTAAAGCTCATTTCAAATCCGTTTTTGTTCTAGTTTTCTTTAAACTTACTTTTTAGTCAATTAGAGTCCATTTAAAAAGAAAAATTCAATTTAAGTTTAATTTTGGAAATTTAGGGTTTTTAACTGCCGTTTAGGGTTCCCGTTTTGCGTTTTTAGTTAAAGTTTGATTTCCCGTTATTTGTTTTCGTGCTTAATTGTTATCATTTGCTTATTTTAATTTGTAGAAGTAGATAATCAAATCAATCTTGGTTTCCAATTCCAAATCATTGTCCTAATAACAACAAACGTGGGTTTAATGGGGGGGGGGGGGGGGGGGGGGGGGGGGGGGGGGGTATCAATTTCACAAATCGTTGGGGAATAACGACCCGGGAATCATACTTCCCGGTTAATATACGTATTATATTATATATATTTGTGAAGATTTTCCTTATTACCTTTGTCCTCAAGGGTAATTTGGTAATTTTCCATCATATTATATATTTTATTATTACGATATATAATTCTACGAATCAACTTTTGGGTCATACAATCTTACACATTAATCTTGTTGATTATTGCGTTGATGAATGCTTAGATAAACTTTTCATGCTATATCTCTATGTCTTTTTTTTATAATAATTTTTTTTTTTTTTTTTTTATTTTTTTTTTTTTTTTTTTTTTTTTTGTTTGTTTTTTTTTTTTTGGTGTTTTTTTTTTGTTTTTTTTTTATTTTTTTTGTGTTTAAAATTTTTATTGTGGGTGTTTGTTGTTTTTTTTTTTTTAATTTTTTTCGTTACAGTTAATGTAAAATATTTTCTCACACTAGAATATCTTAGAAAAGGTTAGACACAAATCTAACGCTCCTCCAAGTAGGTTTGACAACTTGAATATTTCATCCGAAATATTCAAGTATCTTTAACTTGCGATCGCAGACGTTAAAGGTCATATCCGAAAATTCCTATTCAAGCCGTTTAACAACATAAGTTAAAACGCTCTCCTTTCTCTTTGACGAAACATTATTTCTCTTTGACGAAAACATTCTATCTCTTCGACGAAACATTCTTTCTCTTTGACGAAAACATTCTTTCTTTTTGACGAAAACATTCTTTCTCTTCTACGAAAAATTCTTTCTCTTCGAAGAAAACATTCTTTCTCTTTGATGAAAATACTCTTTATCTTTCCATCACACCTTTTCCTTCTCACTCAACCAAGCCTCTACAACTATATAGATGGCTAATCTCTTTCCTCTACTATTTCCTCTACCACCTTTAAGATAGCCTTATACCTCGTCATATGATTGTTTTATGAACATTCACAATACTTGAGAAGACCACCATCCATCTTGACATTGTCAAGCTCGTCGTCTCCATCTTTGCTTGTTTTCTTCTTTATTATTATTATTATTACTATTATTATTATTTTTTTATTATTATTATTTTTGCGTACGAAACACACCGAAGATACGTCACCATTTCCTTCGGGACAATGTCTAAAAGGAAACATCTCCATTCGAAAAGGTTGCGTCTGAAGATAACATCGCCGACATTCTTTCTTTACCCCTCAACCGCGAATCATCAAATTGTCTTCATCTAGGTTTAGGAATGATGGAACACATTCCGTAAATCGCTCTCTTCTTTTCTTCTAGTCTCGATTCTCGTCCGTGTTCCATTCTGTGTTGTGACAACTTAATTACTTCATCTGAAGTATTTTAAGCATCTTTAATTGGCAAAATGCAAATTAAAATGTCACTCTTTTCACAAAATTCGTCAAGTCCTTAACTCCTCTCCTGTTGGCGGTCCGGCGGCCCCCAGACTTATTCTGGCGGCCCCTAGATATATATGGGACCGCCGGCAATAGCTTGTAATACCATTCATTTTTTTTATCCATAACCTAACACTTCCTCTCTTCTACTATGAGCTGACATCTACTCTACACCCAAATCTA
>BQNB010174394.1:0-13264 GCA_026074375.1 Tanacetum coccineum
GGTATCCTACTGATGGAACCTTCACCTTTTAGAAAGGTTTTTTCACACCCCAATAGAGATATTTAGTCCACCATCTTTTACAATGTATAAGCTCTAAAAGTGGTGGATGGGATCAAGTCGGTAGCAATATTGCTACTGCTTTGATTTGTCTATCCACTGATAGAGCTTATAATTTTTCAAAACTTATTTTTGATGGTATGGTGGCAAATTTGAAAAGCAAGACGAAGTTTTTGATGTATCCTCGTTTTCTGCAAAATGATTTTGAATATTCAAACGGAAAACAAACACCTTTATCTGGCTGTGAACCTGACCAAAAAGATCTTTAGGAATATGAAAAGGGGTTTTCGAGGGGCACCAAGACCTTTATTGCCTGCTATGTTACTTGTTGCTACTACCAACCCAAATGCAGGTCAATAACATCATGTTGTGCCTTAATCTCAACCATCATCATCCATACCTCCAGTCCCATCTACATCATCACCTCCAGTACATTCTCCACCACCTATCCCTGCATCCATACCTGAAATTAAACCTATACCATTATCCATACCTACACCTACACCTATACCTGAAACTGAACCTGAACCATTTGAGCACACCTTTGAGGAGCCATCTCCTATCCATTTGAGCATACTTATGAGGAATCATCTCCTGTCCACCAACACTTCTCACCCCCACAAGAACAGGCTCCAAGTCAAATGCCTATGGATGATTTACTTCAAGCAGTTCCTAAGTTGATATCAAGAATTGACAGCCTGGAGATGGATCTCAAGCAAACCAAGCTGACCATGGGAAATGCTATAGTGAAGTTAGTCAAGAAAGTGAAGAAGTTGGAAGAGTTTGTGAAAAGGAGGAATTTGGTTTTGTCAGACTCTGAAGAGGAAGAACCTGAGGTTCAGGGGAGGAAAAGTCAAGATGATCCTCTAGCTTCTTCAGTACAAGGATTGGTTACTCCTCCTACAACAAAGGTACATGCTTCAGGGGAGAGGAAACAAGTGGAACAGACATAGCCCAATCACTCTTGAAGCAACCAAAAACTCTTTCCAAGTGTTGCATATTATAAATGACAAGGTCTATTGATAAGGGAAGGAGGTACAAGAGAAGAAAAGAGGCTAAGGGAAAGAAAGTAGTCTCAAGCTTGGTTTTTCAAGAAGAGGTTGATGCTGGTGCTGAACAAGTTAATCCTGCTAGTGTTGAACAGGTTAATACTGCTAGTGGAGTTAATACTGGCAGTACTAAAGTTAATACTGGTGATGAACAACTTAGTACTGGTGATGAACAAGTTAGTGCTGTTGGTGCTGAGAAGTCTACTTCTGATCAAGATAAGGGACAAAGAGAAGGAAAAGCTCCCATGATCAGTGAAGAAACTCCAAAGAAGTCAAAAGAACAAGTTTTACAAGAGGAAGCTAGCCTTGCTGAAGCAATTAGGTTGGATACTGAGCAAAGAGAAGAGGTGGCTAAGCAAGTACATTTGGATTCACTACTAGCACAAAGAATTGCAGAAGAAGAAGAATTGAATGAGCAACAGAAGAAAAGAAAAGCTCAAGTTCAGTTTGAAGCTCAGCACTATACAAATGAAGACTGGGATTTAATTAGAGCAAAGCTTGAAGCTAATGCTGAGTTGTCAAAGAGCATGCTAGGAAGTGAACTTCAAGGTGAAGACTTTGCAAAGAAAATGGTTGATCTTGTCAATCAAAGAAAAAAATACTTTGCAGAACAAAGAGCTAAAGCTAAAAGAAACAAGCCCATGACCCAAACACAGCTGAAGACTTATATGATGAACTATTTGAAGAATCAAGGGACATGGAGCTATCCCTAGCTGTTAGTTGAGTTTTGAAGAAATCAGATGGAATTTGGGGACAGATTGAGAAACAGATTTGCTAGTCCTTTGCACCAATAAGTTTTGAAGCTACTAAAGCAAGTTTGAAAAGGTTTGGTGAAGAGCTTCAGACAAAGACTCCAAAAAGATTGAAAGATGATAAAGATGATGAAGCAAAGGATGATGAGCCAACCAAGAAGTCTGGAAGAAGAAAACAGATGGCAAGGAAAGGAATGCATACAAGTGTTGATAAGAATGATTCTGAAGATTCAGATGATGTTGGTGAGCAAGAAGAGTCTACCACAGGTACTGAAACTCCAATTAATCATGTTCCTGTAGCTATGAAAACACCTAGTGTAGCTACCTATAAGATAATCAAGCAAGGAGAAAAAGGAGTGTACCAAATTGTTAGGGAAGATGGAACAGATATAGTCTATATTAATTTTGGTGCTATGTTGAAATCTATATCTAGAGATGATCTTACTGAGTTGTATAGGATTGTAATGAATAGATATGGGATGGATGGGCCAGAGGATAAGTTAGAGAAGGGATTTTGGAAATGTTTAAGAATTATGTTTGAAGAACCTCTTAGCACAGATTCTATATGGAGTGAATTAGGACAGCAAAAGATTATAAGTTGGAGATATTATGATACCTGTAGGGTACATTGCTTGAACTTAGAATCCATGGAAGTGTATATGTTGTCTGAAAGAAAGTATCCTTTATCTGCTGAGGTATGTCAAACTATGTTAAAAATGAAGCTTTTGGATGGAAAGATGAATGAGGATTGCTATAGATTGTTGAAAATGATGGAAAAACAATCTGGTATTAGGAAGTAGTGAAGTTTGTAAAGTTAGAAGTCTAGGATAGAAATGAGAAGGATAACACTTGGTGGAGGTGCTATGCACTAACACAACAAATGGTTATCAGTTCACCATGTCTAATCAACATAAGAACTGGCTAGTCCAAGAGCAAACGGCTCTTGGTAAAGACTTCTCAAATCCGTTCTATGGTTGACAACTTGCAAATAAGTTGTATGGTTTTCAACTCACCATATCTGTTTAAGTGAAGAGTTGGCTAGCCCACAAGTTTATGGCTTATGGTTAATGGCTGTGGAAAAACCATAACTGGTACATAAGATTATGCTTATGTAAAGGACAATTTGCAAATACACTTTTAGGAGGGTTGACACTTTTACAAAAAAAGTGGTTGGTATATCAACTCACCAAGTTTCTTGTACAAAGAGTTGGACATGGTTATCAAATCCACATGGAAATTTTACTTTTCTAGATGCCAAAGGATTGACTAGGGCCCTGAGCAATCGGCTACAGGTAAAGGAATCAAATCCGCTTATGGTGTATATGGGTTTGCCAAAAACCATATGGTATTCAACTCACCAATGTTTCAAGTACTGAGAGTTGAAATGGTTTTCAGTTAACCATGGACATACACCTTTCTGGTGGCCAAAGGACTGACTACTCCAGAGTTAATGGCTAACTGGTAAAGGACATCTTAATCCATTTTTACAAACTTTCGATGATTCACCTCTCACAGGAGTTAACACACCTGGAAGTGATGAGAATAGACTGAAACTTTATGATTTGATGTACAAAATTGTCAATGGTGCTGATACAAAGGATTGCTGAAGAGCTTGTTGCTGCAAAGATACAAAGAGAAGACTTGAAGTGTTGCAGATCAAGAACAACTTGAAGAATTCTATTTACAACATCCTCAGGATAGACCGTAAAAGGTTTAAAAGTAAAGATCTAGTATGTTTGAAGGAACTTGAAGTCACAAGTGAAGAATCAAGTTAGGGGAGGATTGTTGGGAAAATAGATTTTTAATAGGACTTAATTTGGTAGTATAACAGTTAAGTCTGGTAGTTATAGTTAGTTCTGTTAGTATTGAGTTAATACTGGCAGTACTAAGTTAAGTCTGGCAGTACTAAGTTAGTACTGGTAGAGTATAACAGTACTAAAGTTAGTACTGGTCATAGTTAGTTCTGTTTATAGTTAAGTCTGTTTATGTAACAGAATAGTAATAGTTATCTTAGAGATATCTTAGGAGATATCTTAGGAAAGGATGAGTATTATCCTTTTACACGTTTGTAAAGCCAATTAGGGTTTTCCTTGGTGTATAAGAGGAACCCTAAGGCACAATGATATGTACGTTTTGATTAGAAATATCAATAGAAGCATAGAGCTTAATAGTATTTTAGTATTATCGTTTCTTCTTTACTCTTGTGTTAAGATTCCGCATTAACATTTGAGAATTCATAGTCAGTGTCTCTCATATAGTTAATTTGGATTTATCCGAGTTATCTATAGTCTCACAAAGGCTAGTCAGATCCTAAACCAAGGACCTACATAACCCATGGTCTATGAAGCTTAAATTTCTATATGCATGAGAATTTGTTATGTGAATTGTTTAATTGCAATATTAGGGAAGACCCTTTGTTGAATTAATTGCGTAACTGATTCTAGTTTAGTATGCTTAATTTTCCTTAATATATTTTGCATGTTTTATATTTGTGACGTTTTATAATTATGCAAAAACGATTTTTAAAAATTAATATGGGCTAAAAGTGCATGATGTCTATTGCATGTATATTGATACATACACTTTACAAAATCTTGAACTATACACGTAAATTTTGTAATTTCTTGCAAATGTTCTATAACTCAGTGGTTTAGTGGTTTCTACAAGGAAACCCGCGACGAAACATGCAAGAATACACTAAATTTACATAAACGGTTTTAACAGTATTTTAAGTATGTCGTTAGTCGTTACTAGGGTTTGATTATTTCCCGTGGGGAATTAACCTTATCCGTAGTAAGATCTCTTATACTTAGAAATATTGTAAAGAATGGCAACCCTAATTTTATAAATGGCATGAAAATTTATAAAATTAAGGGATTTATAAAAAGATTTTTAAAACAAACAAAAATAGAAAGGTTTTAAAAATAAACTAGTGTCATAAGGTTGTATGCATGCTTCCTTATACATAAATTTTGGTAACAGTGTTTTATCAATTTATACCCTAAAAAGATAAGTCGGTGCCATCCAAGTATGAAATCACTTGAGTTTGTTCTTTTACTCTAAGACAGTCTTAGGTGAATTTGCAAAACAAGGTAATATAACAATCGTACGGTCAGAATTGAGACTGTAAAATTATAGAATTAGTATTGGCGACTTATATCGAGTATGGTTGGTCAGACCTTCGACCCGAGGCAAAAGATGGGGGTGAAACATGCTACTTGACATTATAATTCTAGATTATATTACCTTGTGCCCTATAATGGCTAAGAATTGCACATGTCGACAATTATCACCCGTTGATTACCTTTTGAGTTATACCATTTCTATTAGATCAACTACATTAATGGTACAACGTCAAGTTGGATCTTAGGTGCTTGGTTGCTTAAAATGGGTAAAAATGCAAGAAAAGGGGTGTCGGGTTCATTTCATTTCGGGTTAGGGTTTTAGGGTTTTAATTTGTGTTATGGTTAGGGTTTATGATAGTTTAGGGTTTAGGATTAGTGTTAGGATTAAGGTTTAGGGTTTAGGATTAAGGGTTAGGGTTTAGTTTTAAGTTTTAGGGCTTAGTTTTAGGTTTAAAGTGAAATTAGGGTTTTGTTTAGGGTTTAGGGTTTTAGATTAGGGTTTTAGATGACTTAGGGTTTAAGTTTAGGGTTTTGGAGTCATGCATTAAGTGCTTGTACCTTGTGTTAAAGTGGTGGTAAGAAACCAAAGTGATTTAGGAGGTAAAATGACCTAATTTGACTTTCTTGCATTATTGACTTGTACATTAAGCTTTAGAAAGTTGTAACTTGATTCAGGAGGGAAAAGATATTCAAATGTTGTGTATTGATACTTGTACACATGCTTTAAAGGCTTGTACATTCATTTTATATGTATACATTACATATAATTAGGGTTTTGATATAAACGTTAATGTTTAATGCTTGTTTTCAAATAACGTTTTGAAAAGTACGTTAAATGGATAATGTACTTGGTTAAAAATGATATTAAGATATAGACTCGACATATTAGGATGTTTTCATGATGTAAACATAGATAGAGATGGCATTGATAGAGGTTGCGTGAGCTCGTTTACTTTAGAAATGTAAACTAGGTTACATAATGGAATGGAATAAAAACAAAAAATATTCCTGTGAAAAAGGTTGTACTTAATATAGTAAGTAGATATTACATTGATGAAAATACTAGAAAATTACCTCTGAATTATGATGGCCTGAATAGTGATACAATATTTCCATAATAAATCCAATCAAAGTGATATTTCATTATGACATAAAACATATCCAATCAAACTAAGACTTGACATATTATCCAAGTTGTGTGACGAAGCCGTTACTTTCATTTCATATACTTTTTCCATCAATCAGATTTCCCTGTACTATTAAGGTGAGTTCATAGCCTCGCATTTTAAATCTTTTGAATACTTTATAAACCCGCGAGGGGGATACATGCTTAAACCATGAATGCAAGTGTTTTTCCAACTATATGCTATCCTAATATATTATTGCCTAAGTTACCTCCATTTTCCCATAAGACATCCCAGTATCTCTTTAGGTAATAGCTCCCAGTATCTCTTTGGGTAGTAGCTCCCAGTATTTCTTTAGGTAGTAGCTCCCAGAACTCACTTTTAAATATTTTGAATGTTTTATAAACCCGCGAGGGGGATACATGCTCAATAGTTTTTAATATACAATACTACTTAAAACTGATATGGTGAGTTCATAGCCTCGCATTTTTAATCTTTTGAATGTTTTATAAACCCGCGAGGGGGATACATGCTCAATTGTTTTTAATATACATAAGTACTTAAAACTGATATGGTGAGTTCATAGCCTCGCATTTTAAATCTTTTAAATACTTTATAAACCCGCGAGGGGGATACATGCTTAAACCATGAATGCAAGTGTTTTTCCAAATATATGCTATCCTGATATATTATTGCCTATGTTACCTCCATTTTCCCATAAGACATCTCAATCTCTCTTTGGGTAATAGCTCCTAGTATCTCTTTGGGTAATAGCTCCCAGTATCTCTTTATCTCTTTGGGTAGTAGCACGGGATTGACGAATCCCGTTTGTGTTAGCCGGATAGGTAACCAAACGCACTATATTTGAATCTCATAGGTATATGGCAATTACCTACACCGGGGGCCATTATCATTATATATATCATTATTGATATATACACAAGTCAGTTTGTGTGCCATGAGCTTAGACGCAATAATACACTATTGATACTGTTTTCTATAATAATTGTACTCATTGCAATTATCACTATTTTTGGGTGTATAACAACGTAACCCACTATCCATGATGACTTGTATTCACACTATTTATCATAAACCTATGAATTTTACTCAACCTTTGTGTTGACCTTTTTAGCATGTTTATCTCAGGTAATTGAGCAAACTATGGCACGGAGTGGCATGGACTGAAGATGGCTAAACTGTTATCATTCAACTTTATGTTTTCCTGTAGATTTTGGGACCTCTCTTTTGTAAAAACTCTGATGAATAAATGAATGATAACAAAATTTTCCAAAACGTCTCTTTTGAGTCGTTTTCTATGATTATGACTGTTGTACTATGAAGTAATACCCCAGATTAGCTTCCGCTGCTATATGTATCAAAATGGGGGTGTTACAGATTGGTATCAGCGCCATGGTTATAGAGAACAAGGTTAAAACCTTAACTATAACTACTTTTCTTCTTCTAGCCAAGAAAGTCCTCCGTGCCACTGCATTTCCCGAATAGTATGTAAAGATACATAACTACTATACTATTATATAAATAACTTATGTTATTTACACTGGGTTGTTACATAGTTATGTCTTCATCCAACCACCCTATTATCATCCCATCCGATTATGATATTGAGGATGCTTTTTCCTCTACAAATGTTCCAGACTATTTCCCAGCCACACCGGGAAACACTTCTCCTGACTCTTTAAATGATTTATCTAAGTATCTTTTGGCCACACTAGTCTTCTCACCTTTACATGATGATTCGTATATGGAAATCATGCAAGCATATGATGATACTGATAATGAATTACCTATTCCTCCACTTCATGTTCCTATTGCTCCACCAACTGTTGTGTCTCCATCTCTAGTGTTATCACTATCACCAATGTTTGATTCCCGAGATTTCTTTCCTCTCGAGGAGATTTCACTACCTAAATACATTGAGACTCCTATTGAATCACCCATTCAAATATCTCCATCTTCATCAGCAGGATCTTAATCACTAGTTAGGTCAACTACACCACCACCAGACTATCCCTTTGATAAGTCTATCTTCGCAAAGTTAGATAACTCATTATGGATAATACCACGACTACTGGGAAGTGAACCAGTCCCCGAGGAACTTGATGAGTCAGATACTTGTTATAATGTTCATCTCTGAAAATAATCATTGAGGATATCCAGGTTCAATAGTCTTCTAAACAAGATCCAAGAACTCAAAAACAACAAGGGAGAACCACCAGATTAGATCTGTGTCATTTACAGCTCTCTAGAATCCAACCACTAGATGTATGAATAATGACACTTGTCAAATTTTGCTATGTAAATTATATAGATAAGTTATTTATAGAGTGGTGATTCCGTTATACCTCGCTGTTTCATAATACCAATTGTGTATGTCAAAATTATCTATCTTATATCCTGTAGTATGATGACTCATATCTTTATCCGGGATTACTATGATTCTTTTACCATCCGATTTTCTCAAATTTTTGTACTTAGAAACACTAAGCTTCCTATTGGATCACTCATTCCATTATTTCTGTGTCTATCTCTCGAATTCAATTTTTTTCCATTAAATCTTGTATTATTAAAGAATGATCACAAATCTTTATAAACTTGTGATATGACTAAATCATTTTATGGATTCTAAATTATGTGTTGTCTTTCATATGTTTCCTAAAAGGACGTCAACATCTGAAGCACCAGCCATGACTCAGGCCGCCATCAAGAAACTAGTTGCTGATAGTGTTTTCGCAGCTCTGGAAGCACAAGCTGCAACAATGGCAGGTACTAGCAATCCCAACAGGAACACCGGGCCTACTGGAACTCCTGTAACAAAAACGGGAAACTATAAAGAGTTCATAAGCTGTCAACCTTTCTACTTTAATGGTACGGAAGGATCTGTCAGACTCATTCGTTGGTTTGAACGGACTGAATTAGTGTTTTCTCGTAGCAACTGTGCCGAGGAAAACAAAGTAACATTTTCTACTGGTACTTTAACCGATGATGCCTTGTCTGGTGGAATTCATTACGTCAACCTATTGAATTAGATCAAGCAATCACTCACTGGGACCCTTATTGAATAAAGATCTTAACCAACAAGTATGGCCCCTCGAATGATAGTCAAGAAAAATGGAAGAGAATTTTACAACTTGGCCGTGAAAGGAAATGATCTTAAGACTTACATTAGGAGATTCCAGGAATTAGCCCTTTTATGCCCAAACATGATACCAAATACTGAGAAACTTATGGAAGTCTTCATTAGTGGATTACCCAGAAGTATTAGAAAATGTTACTGCCTAGTAGCCTCAAACATTGGAGGAAGCCTCATTATAGCCCAGAGATAATGGACCAGATTATTAAGCGTGATTCTGTGCAAGAAACCAATGATCACAAATGAAAGTTTGAAGATAAGAGAAAACATCATTGACAAACAACAACGACCCCCGAATATCATAACAACATAAACACTCTCCAACAATCAGCAAACAAAACGATAATATACTATCAAAATAACCACAACATCACAAACACCATAACAATTGATTACCACCTACCAGCAGAATAGAAGACAAGAAGCCTTCAGAACTTATACTGCCACCAACGGATATACTGGAAATCGTCCTTTGTGTGAAAGATGCACCCTACATCACATAGGTCCTTGTACTGTCAAGTGTCAAACTTGCAACAAGATAGGACATCTAACCAAGAACTGCAGGAGCAAAAGACCAACCACTAGAAATTAATCTTCAAACAATATCCGTAACTTGTAATACCTGTGGAAAGAAAGGAATTATCGCGAATCAGTGCTCAAAAGAAACAGATTCGGCCACAAGAAAAGCATACTTAGAGACAATGTTGTGCTTCTTGTTTACTCTAGGATTATCTACCACTAGAATCAACTCTTGAGGATATTCATGTTTCATCAGAATTCTTCTTTCAATCTTTGAAAAACCCAATTCATCAAGTTACAATCATTATCGGTTGTTGCTGTTTATCTAGATACTATCTCGAGATACGTAGCATAAGTATCAACTCTTTTAGAGTTGATTATGTAAGTGATAATTTTTTGTTACTATTTGTTATCTGGTGTATCAAACTCGACATCGTTTGTCAATTTTTTAATTTCTTATTATCGTTCAACTATTATTACTCTCTCATACCTTTGAAACATAAATTATCATCCTTGACTACATGGGCGTCAATACTATTAATATCTCAATATTTTACCTTTCATGATCATATCATTTTCTACACTTTACCGTTTCGATATCATGTTTTATGCTTAGGTATGATCATCCTATTGAAATGAATTAGGATGCTTCTTCATTTGAATAAGGAAATTATAAATCTCCGAACTTATGATTTATAAATATTCTCTGTTACAAGATTGGACGGCTTCTTTTGTAAGTGATAAATTATAAATAAGTAGGCTTAAGTTTATATAACATATGTACAAACAAGTTTCCTTCAATCCATTTGTACAAATAATTCCTTAATCATTATCATATATCTTCATATTCTGTTCTATTTCAAATCTGTATCACATGATTTGCTACTCTCTTACAAATTCATACATCATTCCTTGACATCTCTCCGGCATTCTCGACTAATCTCTGGATTGAGATCTTCTGTAAGGGGTGGAGACTATAACACCCAGAATTTCATATCAATGCAAAATTCAACCTATTTTATTATGATCACAAATGTTCGGGAAAATTTTTCGCTTTATTACCATTACTTTGCATTACCATTATCTCAATTTGCATGTAACTTGCATAACTAAAAGTAGTCGAGGATCACGCAACCTTCCTATGCCATCCTATCTTTTCTATATATGTCAGCAGAACAATCATACCATGTGAAGTCAATTATCCTATATCGTTATTACAAAGTACATTACTCCTATCTATGTACCAATCGCAACGTTATATCAAAAACGGGCTTTTAAACCGTTATCGGATACCTCTAAACCCTAATTTCTAAATGTTATTTCTATTGCATATGTACATGTAACATAACGTCTCTATTTAATATTACATTCTCTCTACAATGAAAAGGTACAAAGTCCTTTAAAGCATTATGTAACAATCATTATGCACGATATCAATAAATAAGCCAATTTTAACTCCGTTTTCCTAAGTAATCGTGTTTTTAACTCCGTTTTTCCTAAGGAATCTTATACAATCTATCAAGTACAAGTTTCAAGCAAGTCGTGCACTTCATTTACAATCCATATTCATTCTCATTTCATGAAATTACAAGAAACCAAAGTCAGAAACCCTAAACCGAGCTATTTTCTAAACTGTGACCCGTTTCTTTATTTTTATCCGTTTTTAACCTCAACCATTAGTCAAATAAGTTGTAAATACTTGATTTACAATATTACAAATCACATTCCATCATCATTTCATCATTATAACAACAATGGACGAGAATTAAACCAAGAAAACCCTAATCGAACCCTAATTGCAAAACACGACCCGTTTACTCATTTTCACCCATTTTGATCACGAACCATTAACCAAATTGTGATCTAAGCTCTTAATACAATCCTTAAGATCATTAATCCACCCTTATCTCTCCAATGTACATGAAAAAGAACCAAGAAAACCCTAAACCCGTACCATATAAACCCGTGACCTATTTTACTCATTTTCGCCCATTTTAAACCCGAACCACCTATCAATTCTTGTTAATAATCCTTAATACAAGTCTTATGATCATTAATCTATCATTTCTAATCAAGTGTACTCGAATTATAAACAAGAAAACCTAATTCGTGCCCTAGGATACTCGCGTACACTTTTCTTTCATTTTAACCCATTTTAAGAGTTCATATTGCATCCAAGCACCTTGATGATGCACCTAATTCAGCTCAAGCACCTCCCTAAGTATCCTACCTACCTACTTAACCTATTTCTTGGCTTTAAAAAGCTCCACATCTCCCTTTTTTGAACCATGGCAGTCGTGGCCTCAAAACAACCACAAACACCTTCATGATAAGTTTCCAGCATACATGACTAGTCACTAATAATGCTCCCATACTCTACCTCAACACCTGGTATCAATAATACATGACACCCTTGCTAGTAAAACTTGGCTCCAAGCTGTTTTTACACT
This sequence comes from Tanacetum coccineum, assembly GCA_026074375.1. NCBI lineage: Eukaryota > Viridiplantae > Streptophyta > Magnoliopsida > Asterales > Asteraceae > Tanacetum > Tanacetum coccineum. The sequence goes on from BQNB010174394.1 coordinate 12,231, forward strand.
ATAAATAGCGCAACCCTTTCTACTTCAAACTCATCCTCCTCTATAACCCATCACAACAGCAATCCTTTGCTCAAATAAGTTCCTAAGATTTCCTAAGAAGTCTCAAGATTAGAATTGAAGCAAAAGAAATCAAGAAAAGAAGCCCCGGAGTCATTATTTTAGGCGTACAAAGATAAAAGTCCCGATTTCGACCCGTTTCCAAGCTATAAGCTCAAACCCAGGTTCTGGATATTCCACTTCTGCTCCTACACTCTTATAATGTTCATATGATCCTAAATAAACTCTTGTTAAAGTTTTATAACTCAATTCATGCTTATTTTCCATTTTGATCCAAAACCGTACACCCGAAACCCTAATTTCATGTTTTTCTTGAATCTATGTGCTAATATGATAAAATGTTGTTATAATCTATCCTAGTATGCTTAACTAATGTTATTATAACCACTTTATTGATTATGGAAGGAATTTGAATTAAAAACCTACGCGTTTTCATTATAAAACCCTAATTCGACCCGTTTTGCTTCCTAGCTTAACGAATCGTTATTTTAAATTTTTGTTAATTTAAACCTTCATATTTTAGATTATATTAATAAGCTATAACCTTCAAATGTCTTTTGGAATGTTAAAATAAGTTTGCATGGCAATTCAGACTTGTTTTGTAAATATTATCCATGCAAGGGGTATATATCGTAACTTTCTGAAACTTATAACTAAAAGGACTAAAAATATCATTTTACCAAAGTTATAACTATAGGGGTCTATTATGTCACTTTTCAAAGTGCAAGGTTTACTTTGTACATCTTTTAAACTAGAAGGACCAAACTTGTAAAAGTGCAAACTCCAAGGGTATATTTTGCCATTTTTCATTCACAAGGGTCTAAAATGTAACATTTTGAAAAAGTATAAAAATGTGTTTAAAAACATACAAGACATAACTTTATTTAACACTTGTCGTGCTTATCATTTCCAGATATTGATCAAAATGCTTAAAACCGATTATATCGTATCACAATACTAGGGAGCTTCATATTAAG